>JAWWMW010076772.1:0-13418 GCA_035048345.1 Echeveria elegans
GTCAAGGTTTAGTGTATTTGTACACTAGGTTACTTGAGGTTATTCAAGGTTATTTGTAGTAGAACTAAATTAGAAATAGTTTAGTTGAATTTTCGCAATTAGTACAAGGTAAATAACCTAGGGAACTTTAGTTTTAGTCGAGCTATTGATCCTGGGAAATAATCTGAGAATTGTCCAGATTGTACAACAGACATATCATCAACCTTCGTGGTATAACAATCATGAATTGTTAGCAACTGGTTTGTCCACTTTGAAAATTCATCTAGGAGATACCTTCTTCGTATTCGTCACTAAACTTCTTTTCGACAGTTTATTTCGTGAGTGAGCTAGTCCTCGATAATAGGTTGACTTTTGTCAATTTTGAAGATTTTCAAGACATAATCGTACCTCCCAAAGGTAAGACACTTCCACGAGTGAATTGAAGACATCTTTGTGTTCTCAAACTCATTTTTCATGTTGCAGACATGAATTACTTGCATTCTAATTGAGGCCACATTCGATGTAGCATCGATGTGCTTATGTCTCTTTCCTATTTTACTTTGGAGATAATTTCAGTTTCTTCTTAGACAAATCTCAGCTTATGTCAGCTGAAGGTATCAAAACTTCACGACAGTCAATTCAAGCGTATCTAAGATGCCATCAAAATGGTATGCTTGGCATGGCACAAGTCTCTTTGATTCTCATAAATAATCCATCCAGAGCCTCAAATGTCTTGAGTATGTTCCTAGAACGGTCGTGTATTGTACACCCTGAGTTATCAAACAACACTGAACAATCGATGTCTATCACAATTTTACTGACAGAAAATTAGTTCACTGTGAACTCAGGCACATATATGATGTTTATGAGAACCAACTCATCACTTAGCTGACAATTCCCACTATACTTGACTTGTAAAATTCTCCATTAGGCAACTTTACTGAAAAGTTGGTGTTAACTATGATAAGTCTTGTAATTTGAGACAAGTATATAATTTCATGACAGAAGAAAATCATACAAGCCGTTGGATTTAACAAATGGAGATTATGACACGTGTATGAGAGAAAAAAATATTAATTAATAACATTATCAATTGCATTTATTATTTCTCTCTCATAGATGTGTCACAATCTCAGCCACTGCATTTATTAAATCTAACGGCTGAGATTATGTTTTTCTGTCCTTAGTTAATATGTGGTCTCCAAAGAACATTCGTCATTCATTCAATATTATATTTTTATCTTTCATAATATTTAAAATTATAAAAACAACAATTAAAAAATCAAATTGAAAAATAAAAGTAAATGACTAATTATATAAGCTAAAATTAAGCCAACTACAAACAAACTTAAGATTTTTACGATTTTATCCGATTTAATCTTGTTTAAAATCGGATTGACCTCCGATTTTACAAAAAAAATGAGTTTATCACGATTTAACTCAAAACTGACAAGTAAAAACATAAAATCGAACGATTTTACTACTTAAAACTCGATTTTAACAATCATGCCCTGTACAACACTTTAACTAAACTCAATAAAAATAGTAAACAGATCTTTAAGCTTTCTTCCAACTTCCAAGTTCTTTCTTTACAATTACATCATTTCCACATTCTCTACTAAAGAGATAAAACACCAAAAGAAAAAAAAAATCATCTTCTGAATAATCTAACCATTCTCGTTTCTTAAACCATTCACCTTGAAAGCACCTTAGTTTCTTTACCAAATTGGTTTTTGAGAATGTGTAAATGTGTTGGCAAGAACCTTGAACTACAAACGCCCTTCTAACGTTGTCTCTAACTGAATGATCGTAGTCATTCATAAGTAATCTTAGCACCGGATCACTCACGATAGCAAAATCATCAGTCTTTCTTTGCTTGATCTCTTTTTTTCACTCGAAATATAATATCTTCATCGGTAACTTTCTCAAACTTCAAGTTGAATATCCGCAACAGATTCGGATTTAAGATTAGTACTCAATGTAGGCTCAACACTTGATTCCCATATTCTGAACTTCCCGAAATATCACCTAACACAAATACACACCAATTCAATCTTACTCATACATAGAATGCCGTGTGGTATGGTATGGCATGTCATGGCGAAAGAGGGGGTGGATGTTTGCTTAGCTTTAAGTGGAACCAAAGTCAAGCAAAGGAAAGGAAAGCTGTATATATGTAGTCAGTCTCCTTTCCTTTACTTGCCTTTCAAGACTCACGATCGCACTTTAATTTGCAGAGCAAAGGGTGGCACCTCAATTGCCAGCAAGCTCTCATTGATGGCATATTGTATTAATTTATGATCTACAGTAAGTATTTTTGTGGCACAAATACAAATGATATGAGATAATGATTCAGCCTGGATGGGAAGTGGCATGCGAAACTTGCCAGCAGATTAAACTCAGCTTATTGATGTTGCATGCATTAATTTACTACTATCTGTCCTCTTTTGTTCTTCCTACTTTCCTATTTGAGTGTCCCCTAAAGTTTTTCCTATTTCCTTTTATGACAATTAATTCACTCTCACAATACACTCTCTTTTCTACTTTATTTTTCTCTCATTTACTTTTATCTTATTTTTACTCTCACACTCTCATTATTCATTAATTACCGTGCCATCAATCCAAATAGGAAGATTATTTCAGGACGGAGGGAGTAGACCAAGTAGCTACACTAGCCACAGAGTTTGTGTTTATGAATCATTATTACAATATGTAATCAATGTCACGCATCATTAATGATACGTATATACTACTGGTGTGCTACTCCAGGAATATGTATACTCTGTATATATTTGAATATAAAGTAGAGGTGTCAAATTCTCCCCATTATTCGTTGGGATTCCAATAACCGCCCATTAAATAATAGTCCGTTAAGGTCCCGTTAGCTTAATGGGATGAATCATCCCAATACCCATTAAGACCATTACCCTTTAAGCCCGTCCCATTAGTCCCGATAGTGTTAATGGGCTTAATGAGATTTTTTACTATTCGCTTATTACTTAATTATGCCTCCCACTCTTGCCTTTTTGACACTTTTAAAATATATTTATCATAATACCATATTAACCGATGAGAATTTCAAAATCGTTTGTTAAAAATGAGCATTTTAATCACTCATTATCTTAATGGGATAAATCATCCCAATACCCATTAAGCCCATTACCCATTAAGCCCGTCCCATTAGTCCCAATAGTATTAATGGGCTTAACGGGATTTTTACCCATTAGCCCGTTACCCAATAATACTCACCCGTTAACGTCCCGTTACCCGCCCGTTTGACACCTCTACATCCAACGTATCTTTCTTTCTGATGATTTCACTTAATTTGGTAGGTGGGTGATGTCCTGCATCAGATGATTCAACAGATGACTCTGATAATTCATCTGGCTAAAATACATAATCGCAATTTCCGTTATCTTTTCCTAACTTCAAAAGTTCTTCAAGTTCAAGAACTTACTTTAGATCACTTGGCCGTGAAATCTCATGCTCGCGTCCTTTTTTTCCAAACAAAAAATGCTTCCTCCTTCTTTCCAAGGGCTGATAATGCTTCACATGGTTAATAAATAAAAAGAGGCTTTCATAAATTGTAACAAAACCTTACACACTATGCATGTGGTACAAAGCATAAAAACTCACCTACACGAAAATTTCTCCAAAAATAATAATAATAATAATGCTATATGATACACCATAGCAATAAGCAAATAACACGGAAACAAAGTCGAAATATCAAATTTGCTAGTCAGTGTTCTGTTAACATTTAAACTCGGTAGCTTTTTCATTTTCATTTTGGAAAAACGTACTACAGTCCTACTACTACATGTATTATTCCAACTCCCTAGAGTACTTACCAGATGCAGATGGTGAGCTTGCACACTAAATACACGCACTAAAACAAACAAAAAAAAATGAATGATCTTTCTCCCTAGATATTTTCTTTGATAAATAACACCATTATAACATGATTTTTAAGAGAACCATTAAGTCAGATTCAAATTTTCACCCATCAGAACAAGCCCATTTCTTCAAATAAACAGCACAAATTAACTAAAACTCCAGCGGTATGGCCGGCCCGTCCACTGATCATTTAAGGCATCGTGAACTAACAAAAACTCAAGAGCACTCATATGTTTATCACCATCTTAACTCCAGTAAATTAACACAACCAATGCCAAAAACTCAATATTCAACTACTTAAGCACGCCATTCAAATAAAAGCACAAGCCTAAACACCAAACAGCTGAACCGAATTCACAAACCTTTCAGAATATACGCTCCAGCGCTTTCCCACAGTCCTTGATAGTATGTTTATGAAGCCCCAGTTGAGTGCATCAGAAGGCTCGATTACTGCACCAGATCTCAGTAGCGCGTCAAATCAATAAGTTGACTTAAGGAAACAGTCATCAAACAATTCAAGCCGCAAACCGATTCGATTGAATGTTTGAGTAAATCAATCACAGAGTCTATTTACCTAGACTAATTGATCGTTCCTACTTGAATTCCTATAATGATGTGTGCCAAAAACTTAATCTAACACTAATCAATAGCTCTTGGATTTGTAGGCTAATTAAGCAGCAATGATCTAAGCAAATTAATGCCAAAACTATCTACTGATAATTAATCTAACAAGAACAGAAAAGTAAAGGAAGATAAAACAAGAAAGTACGCACCGGATTTTTTAACGTGAAACTGGCGTAACGGGCAAAGAGGTGCACTATCAATCACGGACAACCACCGTCGCAGGAGTACTTACAGTTTACACTGTCTATCGATCTCAAAAACCTCTCAACCTGGCCTCACATTGCACTCTCGTTACAAGGCTCAACACTTGAGCGTTTCTGATCAAGCCGATCAGAAATAAAGGATGAAATCACTCAAGACAGCAACTAGACTACTCCTATTACAGATCTTTTCAACTTGTGCTAACAGAATCGCACATAAAACTCCAGATCGGGATGAGGAAAGGTATAAATCCTAAATCGCCGCTCAAAGGAGGAATCGAGAAGGAACGAAGACTGAGTTGTGTTTTCTTCAAACCCATCTCTTCGATTATATATCAGTCACAGACAACAGTTCGATCAAAAGCTTATCAACGGTCATGGCTAGCTGGCTTCACACCTCCACGGATTCACCTTCTGGACTGGACTTTTGTCCCCTGCCCAGAATTACTTAACAGATACTAACCAAATGTCTTGAACTTCAACGGAGTGATGGGGCAGAGAATCGAGGACGCGGATGGCCTTGGACCACTTCTTGGCGGCGCATAGCCTCGCGAAGCATCCATCATTGGCGGCTTTCTGCTTGTTCGTTATATCTGCTTTGTTTTTTCAGATTGAGCGTACAAGGGTCATTTGCTGCCCTTTATTCCCATTCTGATAAAAGACAAAATTCATAAATATTCATTTCTAAGTTCTTTTTCATGTAACGAGACTCCGGTTAATGGAACGGAGCATTCCTTGCATGCATTTGCATTCAAAAGAAGAAAGCGAACACAATAAAGCGGTATGGTCTGTTGCAATCAAAGAAAATTATAGCTTCATTTATAATCGTGGGAGATTTGTAGGTTTGGAGAATTGAAGAGGCGGATATTTTTTTTCTTCGTCTTTCAGATTTGTACTGGTGGCAATGTGTAACATAACAAAACACTACTGATTCGACCACTTGGATGCAACATAATGTTGTGTTCACTCACAAGGAATGGAATTTGAACGAACTCAGATTGATGATTTCGACTTTGTTGATGCCCATATGGGTACCGCTGGTTGTGGTTGGTGAGTTGGGGATTTTGTTGGCTGAGCAAGCACAAGTTCTTGAGCTCCTGGATTGCAGAGGTGGAGGAGACAGACTACTGACAGAGTGTGAGCAAGTTGGTAGAGCTGATATTGACATGTTGCCGCTGTCTGAGTCACTGGAGGAAGCTCTCACTCGATACCAATAAACAGGATATAACCATGAATGAATTCCACGTACCATATGAATACGCAAAAAACTTCATGTTTCCAGAAAAAAAAATTCATTCCTCACAAAAATGAATAAACATCAATGTATTTGTTCATTTTGTCGTTAACGTTATTAATTCCATAAAACATGTGTTCTGAAACTGCTTACAATAAATTGCCAATGTACCCAACTTCGAAAAACAAACAGGAATATTTTCCCTAAACACGAAATGCGAGCACACAACAGTAAGATAAATAGGACATGTTAAAACAAGCTGCAGCAACAATGAAACTACTGATATGGCTCCATACAATTTTTTTTTTTTTTTGGACAACGTCCTGTGTTAAAGTATGATGAGAACTGTACGAGGCCAATTTCTTTGATGTAATTCCTCGTTCCAATCCGTCAGCGAAGAATACAAGGATATTTCTTCTGCCTACTATTCATTAACTGGCCGATCCTGCCTTACTGCTTTCAGCATTTCTAACAGGATGAAAGTAGGGATGAGCCTGTATAAGGTTCCAGAAATGTTTGAGATCAGATCATCACATTCAAAAAATTCAAGGGTTTGCCCAACATAAATTAGGCACAGCAGCATAATAACATTTTTTGTTCTTTATCACAAGCATAATAACATTTTTTGTTCTTTATCACAAAGAAATAATATGAACACACCATGGCTTCTTTTGCTGTTGGCCTCTCCTGATGATCGTAACGTAGCAACTTGTCAAGAAAACTAATTGCCTGCGTGGAAAGTAAATGAAAGAAGATAAAAAACGATCATCTATTTGTTAACTTAACTATAGAAAGCATGTCTAAGAATTTGCTGTTGTTGTACCGCAGGAGATGCCAAATGTTGGTTCTCAGGATTAATAAACCTAGTCCATGGCTTTCGGGTATGCCTGTTATCAAGGACAAGAATGAATGTTTTATATTAGCAGGGTTGAAACTGATGAAAAATAAATCCAAAACAAACAAAAAATACCTTCCAACAAGGGCTGCAAGCTGTGGATCCAATTCTATACGGTATTTGTTTAAATAAGCATTCAATTCATCAGTACCCAGAACCTGATACAGCAGTCGAAAACATAGGGAATAAAAACACTAACCATACACGCACACTGCTTGTGGACGCAGCGTAAATGTTGATAAAAAAAAATACATGGTACTATTATACATACCTTAGCAATTTTCACAAGCTGATCATAATTATCATGCCCGTAGAAAAAGGGCTCCTTGCGGAATATCTGCATCATCAACCCACTATAATATTTAAAACAAGTCACATAGTATGTAATTAATTATCTGTACATGAACAGAAGAAATTATTGGCAGTCATGGTAAATTAGTATGGATTGGGACTCCATCTGCTCAAAAAACTTACAGCCAAGCTTGATTCAACGGAAGCACACATAATTTTTTTTGAAGCCAGTGAAGATATTAAGTTCAATTCTCAACAGCAATGTAATATGCATGATTCATGAACAACCAGCATTCAATTACTCACCATTCCGGCAAACATGCAGCCAAGACTCCACAAGTCCAACGAATAATCATAGTCTTGCAAATCAACCAGAAGTTCTGGACCCTTGAAATATCTGCACAACGTTTCAAAGAAGTTTCAAGCGACATGCTACATTTGACCTGATTTTAACCAAATCAAAACAATTCAGGCAATTGCAGTATTCAACATATCAGGTGGGAACAATTTATCAAGTTACCTAAGTTTGATAATAAAAAAGTAAAAAACATGAATATTGACCAAGGCAGCATACAAAAGGCAAATATCGGAACCAAAAAGCTTTTACATCAGACCTTGATGCAACTCGGACATTGTACTCTTCACCTGGATGATAGAACTCAGCTAGGCCCCAGTCAATCAGACGAAGCTTGCGCTTCTCATGATCAATCATCACATTGTGAGGTTTAACATCTCGATGCATGATGCCTTGTGAGTGGCAAAAATCTAGAGCCTGATTTGTAGGACTAAATATAATTCAGTACTTCATTTGCAAAAAGTTAAACTAGTTATGAACGGAAAACATTGCAACAAACATAAGCAAGCATTACACACATTGCAAGAACAAGTATTGCATATCAGCAGGACCAGAATGTTACCTTCAGGAGTTCATAGATGTAGTATTTAATGTCGTTATCTGACAATGTTGGATACAGAACTTTGAAATCTGTATTGTTCACGTATTCAAAAATTAGACTAGGAGTCTTTGATTGATGGTCCCTGACAATATCAAGAAGTTTAATAATGTTTGGCCCGCCGCAAAGATTCTGTAGAATTTTTATTTCTCTTTTGATCTGCGATCAGTAGGAACACTTGAATGAGAGGATTGAGTATAAACACTATACATGGCAGGCACAAACAATCAAGCAAGAAGAAGATCAACGAAAAACATGGTAAGTCGGCCACACACATTTTTGAACATTTAATGATTGAGGAGAAAAGTTAGATAAGCTGAATATCATGAGCAACGCTGCACACTCTAGCAGTGGCAGTACAGCAGGTTGTAAAAATGCTACGGAAGAATATTTGATAACAGAATAAAAGAGGCAGCAAATCCAACACATCAAAGGGTACCCAAAAAACCCCAAGTAGCATGACTTTGGAAGTACTCGAATAGATTCGACTTCAGATAATGTACTTCACAAACAAATTATTTCTAACATAGGCAAATGATCTTAATAATGCAAAACAATGAAAGACGCAATCGTATCATGGCTAAACAAACAAATGACAGCCACTCAAAGAAAAACAACTGAACTGCCTAAACAATAAACCCAACACACATACAACAGCAGCAGTGTTGCCGCTAATATGTATAGCCCTAATATGTTATATTTATAGTCGTTGATTAGGTAATAACAACTGAAATTGATTCACTATTCAAAGGAACTTCAGAATTGAGGGTAGTAAAAAGATGGAAGAAAAAGAACATGGAAAGTCACCTTCTTCTTCTTCACGGGCTTGAGGATCTTAATAACACATTTCTCATTATCGGTAACGTGTATACCCTCAAAAACTTCACTGTATTTACCTCGCCCCACCTTCCTCACTACCTCATAATCATCTTGATCACTGCAAAACGAATAGAACATCAAAACAAAAGTAGCAGCAATTAAACTGTCTTGAACAACTTCTGCCAGGCCCCAGATACACAACCCCTTATATGGATGAAAATAATCAACTTTCCTAAGAAACACATTTGGTAATTCACATCCAACACAAAAGCAGGCTTCTCCAAAACCTCATTATCTGAATTCAAAGTTAGTGAAAAATGGTTTACTAACACATCCAAAGATTATAAAAGTCTGCCGATAGATGAGAATGTTAAGAGGATAGGCATTAGCTTGGCATCAAGGTGTTACTGCTGCCTGAACCAGGAAGAATCTTATGATCATCTGTTCTTTTCCGGGAAGTGGGCTACTGAAATGTGGAAGACAATGGCTGAGATCTTTGATATCGACAGACCCTTAAACTGGTCGGATTTTGTTACTGATTGGACAAAGTTCAAGAAGGACTGGGCAGATTGCTTAAAATTTGGTCTAGCCTGCTATGGTTTATGGGACATTTGGAAACCAAGAAATGAAATGCAGCATGATGGAAAATGTCAAAATAACAGAAGAAGCTTGTCCAAATGGGCAGGTAATATTCTGAATTCAATCCCTAATGTTGATATTTCCAAAAACAACAACAAAAGGATCCTGCTGCTGTTACATATACCGTATGATGTCAAAAGCACGATACACGGATGCTGGAAACACTGGAACCCAGGTGAAGAGGGGATTACAACGGACATTTTTATATCGGAGGAGAGGAAATGTGGAACATATTTGTGCAGAGATTACAATGGGAAATTGTTATGGGCAAAAGTGGAGGAAGTCCAAAAGATAGGGGATACTAAGAACGTAGCAAACTTCATCATGAGTAAACTAATTGAGGTGGGAGAGCAAGGAATTAAAGTGAAACAAATACTATGCTCCCATCATCACATGAGTACCGGAACCAACGGGGCAGGGCAGATGGACAGCAATTTCTCCAGCTTGTGCAGGGAGTTCAACATGGAGAAAATCAGGCGAGTCAATCATAACATCCTCCATTCGGCAGTGTGCATTAGCTACAAAGAAAGATGGGATGAGGTAATAACTTCCGACAGGCAGCTATCAAAAGCTGCATTCTCCAAGACATTAAGGAGGCTGCCGGTTTTCTGCTCAGGAGAGGAAGAAGTTGGGGCAGCTGATGGAACCCAAGAGAACAGGCCGACGGTGGGTATATACACTTGCAAAAATGGAAAGCAGGTTGTTTTTCAAGATGATACTTGTATACAGATAGGAATAATAGGAGCGGAAAATAAATTCATAGAGCAGGTTCTTTCCCATCTGTATTCTCTGTTTGACAAATGCCTAATAAAATGGTTTTTTTTTTCAAAAAAAAAAAAAAAAACAGCAGGAGCTGGAGCCTAACGGAATTAATGAATGAAAAATGAAAATCCTTACCCCCACTGAACAGTTAGGGTTTCGTAATCCCAGTAGTCCTTGGGACGAATAACATTGACATCGGCATAAACCCTAGCCTTGGAAGGCGCCCCAGGGCGGCGAACAGCCTTGCCGATCTTTTGAGCCAGGGTTTCGGATTGGATCGGGCGAGGGCGGTGGAGTTTGCGGTCAGGAGGATGCGAGGAGGAGGAGATGAATCGGGGAGGCGGCGGCGGAGAGAGGAGGAAGAGGAGGTTGTGCTTCTGCTTTGTTTGGAAAGAGAGGATGGATTGCAGATACCTTATGGCCATTTATCTAATTTCACAATTTTCTTTTCTTTCCTTTCTCTTTAACCAAACCAAAATGTCATCCATCACCAGCATCCCCTTCCTTTGCCCCAAATATGATTTATATACAATTGTTTCCAATTTAAACATCTAATTCAAGGGGTCCGGTGGTTAGATCATCAACACAGTTACAAAGCAATATATATGCCCGAAGTAGCATCGGAAACAGGCGTTTGTTGCTTCACTTTTGAAATCTCTTGTGAATTCTGTGTTTTCGATTCGGATGTCTCCATCCGACTCCCTTCAAACTTCCCAACGTTATCCGCTCCACTTTTCATCATCTATGATGATATGTTTTCCGAAATTCTGAAAAGGGAGAATGAGTTTTAGCAACGAATGAAGCGATTTTAGCAATGACAGGTGCGTCGCAAAATGGATACGTTTTAACGATGATTGTTAAAGTTTCGTCGTTGAATGTGTGATGAGTAAAAAAGGTCATAAGGTTTTAGCTACGAATGTTAAAATTTCATCGTTGAATGGGGATGTCATGAGGTTTTGGCGACGACTATTAAAGTTTCGTTGCTAAATGAGTGATGTGGAAAAGGAGGATATAAGGCTTTAGCAACGATTGTTTGGATTTTAGCGACAAAAATTGTAGTGGCTGAATGTGTGGTTGTGAATATATATTCTATTATATATATAGATATTATTTGATGAAATTTTCACACAAAAATGTCTATTATTATTATTATTCATCAAACAATAAAATCATTTTATATTCTTTAAGCAGCCCATTCATTCTATTACCATTTATAAATGTGAATATTAGTTTTAAACATCCTCTGTACGCGAAATTTAGACTTTAACACGCCATGTTCAAACATTTTGATTTAAACACCCCAAGTTCGTCATATTTTTTGTAATCGCGGCCTCCAACCAAATATCAACTTTAAAATATCAAAAAAACTTTAAAACTTCAATCAAACAAATAAGCAAAAGACAACCATTAGTATCTATCACGTTTTATAAGAAAATTATGTCTGACAAATATTTTTTTATAAATTTAATTTGATATTCTGAATATTTACCAAAATGTTTTACAAACTTTTGTAAAAAATATAACAAAAATGTTCAATATTGTGTCATTATGTTTTTGTATGTCTCATATTTTTAACGAATTTTTTTTAAAATTGCTATGTTTATTTGAAATATTGTTGGAAATTCAAGCTTTGTGAAATATTTATATTTAAAAATAACAAATAAATTTTAAAAATTCTTCAAAATTCAGAGATATAGAAAACCGCAATGGCAAACTATTGAATATATTTTTAAAAAGTTTATGCTACATTTTGATAAATATTTGAAATACCAAATTAAATTTATAAAAAAAATATTCTTAAGGCATAATTTCCTTATAAATGTGATACTAAATATTTGGAATTTGCTTATTTATTTTATAAATTTTTTTAAATTTTTTTAAATTTTTTTAAAGTTGATGTTTGGTTGGAGGCTGCGATTATAAAAAATGTAAAGAATTTGAAGTGTTTAAATCAAATTATTTAAACAGAAAATTTTAAGGTCTAAATTTCGTGTATAGAGATATTTAAAACTAATATTCTCATTGTTTTATTACTGTTTTAATTTTAAATTAAGAGGACTCGTTTTGACAACGTGTGCATACACGCACCAACTGAGTAAGTTTCGCTTGAGTGGTAAAATTTAAAAAAAATGTATAAATAATTGTTAAATCCAAATTGGCACTATAATTGTTACTTTTTTTCATTTTTTTTTAAAACTTAAGTCACTCCCTTTGACGCGCTCTAACGGAATTTGGCCATGGTGGTTAAATCAAAAATTTTGTACTGTGAATGGTTATCATTTGTAATTGCTTATTACAGATATAAGAATTTCTTCATTCTGTGAATGGTTGAATTTAATTGGCCATATAATGAGTGGTTAAAACTAATTTTCTCAAAAAATAACTTTTTGTAATTCAAAATCCCAAATGAATTGTTCCATCCAATTTCCAAACAATTTTCCATAATTTTTTATCCGTATTAGTCATCTTATATTTTGACTGATAAATGGCCTTGGTTTTTAGGCCCAAGGGAAGATTTTAGTTCAATTCAGTCTCCTCATTTTAGTTTAGTTTTAAAATTAATAAATAATGTACAATTTAATAGAAATTATGTAGAAATTCAGAAAAATGAACAAAGTAACGCTAAAAGATTCCAAAGTTTATTAACATACCTTATTTCAGAGTATGAGAGTTCTATACATCAAATAAAACTTGGTTTAAAACAAATTTTTTGTTTACAGACGCTCCCCTTTTCTCCATCTTTCGTTCAACAAAGCTTTCAACTCCTTGCTTCCTACTCCGGGGTGGAGGACCATCCTCCACGGAGATGGCCTTCCTCTACCCCTAGGAGACCCTCTCCCGTTGTGGATCTGGGCGGTGTTGATTTGTCGGAGTGGATCTGGATCTGTTTCGGCTCGATTTGGCGTCTCTTGACGGGCGGACGGACGGCACGTCTCCTTCTGGATGAATCTCGACCGGATCTGGATGATGGCTTGCGATTCTTGGTGGTTTGGGGGGGGCAGATGTCGCGGCTGGACCGGATCTGAAAGATGGCTCAATCCCAGGTGAGCAGATGGTACGGCTCGGCGGTTCTTGGTGAGTTCAGCTCTGGATCGGTGGCTCAGCTCCTGTTTCCAGTTCACGAC
>JAWWMW010076783.1:0-13416 GCA_035048345.1 Echeveria elegans
CTATTTGTGCTATTTAGTCCAATTTACTGAATTTATACCATTCTCTTGGGTTCGACACTAGGTCACCCTAGTTTATACATTTTGTTTGACGTACTTGCGATATACACCACTTTTCTGCACGCCAAAATGGCGTCGTTGCCAGAGAACGATTTTTAGATTTAGTTAATTTACTAATAGAATAGTCATTTAGATAGTTCTTTTTGTAATATTATCTTCTTTCCCAATCTTCTGTTTCGTCTATTCGAATCGCTACCTCGTTCGTAAACGTTTGATGCACACGAGATTGAAATCATCAAACAAGGATAAGGAGAATCTGAGCACGAGTTTCGCAACTTCAACCTCCGCATCCACAAAGAAACAACCTCGCCCCAAGAGGAACCATCAATCCGGACAAGCATACCCAATGAAAAACCAAGGCGATCATCTACTCGAGAAGGATCTCGTCCTAATCCAACAAGCAAATCAACAAGACCGCCCACAAGGAGCAACCACTCACAAACAAGGAGTTAGGGCGCAAGGGATGGCCAATGTTGAAAGATCGGTTGAAGATTACATAACCTCAACCATAGGGAATTGTGACTCACTCATCTATATACTTGATGCCGAAGGGTACAACTTTAATATAAAAGGGGGATTAATCCATATGGTGAAGGGCGACCAGTTCGATGGACACGGTAACCCTCACCATCATCTAAGTAATTTCACCAAAATGTGTCGAACCTACAAAAACATTGGGGTTCTACAAGATGTGGTCTACATGAAACTCTTCCCTCTTCTCTCACGAACAAGGCTAAAGATTGGCTGACCAATCACGAACCAAACACGTTCCGTACTTGGGAATCATTAGCCCAAGCCTTTGTGAAACAATATTTCACACCTGCTAAAGTAAAGAAAATTAGGGATGAAATTAGTAAATTTGTACAATCCGATTACGAATCGTTCTACGAAGCCTATGAACGATTTCAAGGCTTGTTACAAGACTGCTCCCATCACGGATTTAACAAATGGGAATTGCTATCTGCATTCTATGACGGGATGGACGAGAATGCACACGCAAGAATGGATCAAGTCAGCGGCGGAGGAATAATGGACCTGACCCTTACTGAAGGGTTCAATATCATGAAGAACATCACGAGAAACAACCACCAATAGGGTGGAGAACGCAACAACCTCAAGAAAGGAGAAAATGAAGTAAGAACAAAAGTGGCAACCAAAGATGATATCGATTCGCTTGCCAAAATGGTTAAGCCCCTCGCTCAAACGGTAGGACAATTAAACATTCACAAAAGAAGAGAACAACAACCAGTCAACGAAGTAAATGAAGCGCACGACGACGCATACGACCCTCAGAGAACAACTCAAGGGGAAGACGTAAACTACATCGCTAGAGGGTACGATAGGTCGTACGTACCACCACCTATGCAAAGACAAGAACGTACGGTGCGATTCAATCAAGATTCCAAACCATCCACGTCAAACAATACTCGATCTTGGAGTCCATACAATAATACTCAAGGACAATCAAAGGTTCAACACCAAGGAGGAAATCAGTCAAAGACTAGTTTAGAAAGTATTCAAAGAAGTTAACTTATATGTGACCATCTGCGGCTAACGGATTTGAACTCTACGGTAGTAACTTAACGCGTTAGTTATTTACCATCCAATATGTTGCATATATTTTTGAATGTCAAAATCGGGCCAGTGATATGTGCAAAATTTATGCATTACTAGTCCTACCCTAACCAAATCTTTTTAAAATCATTATACCTTATTTCAGTAAATCCCAAAATAGAAGTCGTGAGTATGATAGGAGGAGTTATTTTCCGGTCATCTTTCTTTTAAATTATTTACAACAAAACCAAGAAACCAACATTTTCTGAAAACCCCCCCTTTTCAACCTGTTAGAATTGTCCAAGTGTCTAGTAGTTTTGGCTAAATTCCACCGTTCTCTTGGGTTCGACACTAGGTCACCCTAGTATTTAAAAATTTTGTTTGACGTATATCGTGACACCACTATACGACATGTCAGAGCTCTTGTCCCTCTTTGTTGTCTTTGGCCCTTGTGTGATAATACTAACTAGTTTTATTATAATAAAAATGATAATCAATCAAACCCTCTCAATAACAATGTGACTTCTGACATTATGAGTTCCCATCACTCCACACCAAGCTTCCAAATACATAATCAGACTGTTGGGGTTTCCTGTCATTGGCCTTCAACTTGACACTGAAGGCTTGTTCCTCCCCGATTTGATTGAATTTCAATTTTGAAGGAACCACATTCACCTTTATTCCGTCAGGAGCAGTGAGCTTTACATCGTATGTCCTGGGGTTGCCAACAATTGTGAAAGTTCTTTTCAAGGTGGCTGGCGTATTGAAGTTGGAGATGATGATTGATGGATAGTTGAAATCTAGAATAGTCTTAGTCTTTTGACAATTGTAAAAAAAATGGTGTGAAGACTTTGATGTCTTTTTTGGTGTATGAGCCGAGTGAGCATAGAAACTCTAGATAGTCAGTTTCTGTCAGGTTGTAGATTAATTCGGGATTGGCTGCCGCGTTGGGATTGGCATGCCCCGCTCCATAATCAAATGGTGTTGCTTGTTTACCGTCAAATTTATGCATTGTCTTGTTGGTATTGTCAAATGCAATTGCTGACATGAAACAAAGTGTTATCTATTATGCTTTGATCCACCACATTACAATGCATAAACTGTAAGTTACTAAACTTTTTAAAAAGTAACGCACCGGTGGTCATAAGAGCTAAACGAATACCGGCATGGCTCCAATTAGGGTGCAATGCCTTGAGTAGACCAACAATACCGGATACATGTGGGGCATACATGGAAGTTCCAGACATAATATAATATTTAACTCTTCGTGCATCATATGGGTCCATAGTTGGTCCGACTAAACCACTGTAGGCTGCAATGACATCGACACCGGGGGCAATTACATCAGGCTGCACAAAGGCACCTGGTTGTTAACACTCACATTTCATTCATACAAGCAGTTAGCAAATAAAGACAGTGGGGAAAACTTCACCTTGAGTATTTGAGGAAAGATCCCAGGTCCTCTTGATGAGAATTTAGCTATGACCGGAGCAGGCTTGATACCCAACACAGTTCTCACATCAGTAATAGATGTCGTCGGATTTCTGATTAAATGAATCCAAGAATGTTAATATTTCAATTTCACAATGGTAACAAATTCAACATTCAACTTACGCGGTTTTCTTGATATAATCCATAAGATCTGCACCATCTTTATAAGCGAGACGCGAAGCGGGAAGGTAATGAGGTTCAGCAATTATATAAATCCCTTTCAGATTCAGAATTTACTAGGATCATCCCTACTCCACCGGCTGTTTGGACCACCAAATCCTTGGCAACACTGGGAAAATCTTTACCACGTCCAGCAGTGCAAATTACTATCTTTCCTTTCACCTTCGATGGATCTAGTGAATCGGTTCTGCAACTCCGTTTGCAAATAATAATAACAAGGTCTAAGTGACACGAAGTTCAATAAGTATATAACCATATGAACTTCTCAATGTTAACACTTACGTGAATTAAGTAGACGATGAGTTAGCCTTAGCAGATTCACCATCAATCAGTGGATAATATTGCCTTCTTGGTAGCTTGCTAGGTCCAAGTATGCCCCCTAATGAAACATAAGTTTCTTAGTCAAATCAAGATGGCCAATGGAACATACCTTGCGAGTTTTTTAATACAAATCTTTTTGTAAGCTTTTAATAATCAGAAAGAGAAAACAAAGTCAACTTCATACCTTGAAGTGTCGAGATGGACCAGGTTAAAGAGAGTTCTATCACTCGTGCTAGCTCCGATAGTGAATATCCATGGAGCTAAGTTGCTGATCAATCGTTTTGCCCTTTCATTATTTACCAGCAGAAGCCACAACAGTAATCCCATGTCGGACAGCATGAAAAGATCCAACAGCCACAACATCAAGGTTGTAATCGATTTGTGGAGCACCACGTGAAACTGACAATACATCAACGTCATCGCCAATTGCAGCTTCAAAATCAGCTAAAACGTCAGACGGTAAGCATAAATGCCAGCAGACTTTGTAGGTTGCCACCCGGGCATTAGGTGATCCTCATTTGACTACTCCTGATCCAAAGTCGTAAACGTTTACTCCATTAACAAAGTTGCCTCCAGCTGTTGAAAGCGTATGCGTGCCGTGACCATCGTCGTCACGCGGGGAAAGGGTTGATTTGTTGACGGATTTTTCGGTATAAAAATACTTTGCCCCGATCAGTTTTTTGTTGCATTTGAATGTTGGGTCAGACCCCACCATACATGATCCCTTCCATTTTGATGGAACCTGTCCGAAACCTTGGTCATTGAAGCTTTCAGATTCAGGCCACACACCTGACACATTTGGAGAACAATTTGTGCCAGTAATTAATATCTCAACAAGAAAGGGATCCGTTTTATCTGTTTTTTAAATTCGTTCGTCACCTGCATTTATTAAGAAAAATATAAAATTCCAACAACCGTACACACAACGTCATTTCGAGGACCAAAAAGACCTCAAAAAGGCCATGACGATGTAGACATTGTCATGTTTAAGAGCATGATGAAGCTTGGAAAAAAATACGCTCTCAATCTGTGGAATGTGATGAATGAAAAAAATGGGCATACCCTTGTCGAATTAAAAAAAGACTGTTCTATTCAAACTGAAATACTCCCTACGTCCCAAAATGTTCTTCCTGCTTTCCTTTTTGGGCATCCCCTAAAATTCTTTCTACTTTCATTTTTTAGTAATTATATCTCATCTTTTTTCACTCAATACACTTTCTTTCTTACTTTCTTACTATTCATTTCCCTAGTTTTACATTATTCTATCACTCACATAATCATTTTTTTCTCTCAATACACTATCTTTCCTACTTTATTACTATTTACTTTCCTACTTTTACATTATTCTCTCACTCACACACTCTATCTCACACACTCACACAACGCTCTCTCACTCGCACTGTCACACACTCTCTCACACTCACCTCTCTCTCACAAACTTCATTAAAATGCGTGTCTCTCCCTCAACCAGGATGAACTTTCCCGGACTGAGGGAGTACTTAATATCAGTTTTTATCTATACTCAGTTAAGTCATCATCCACAAGAATTTGCTTAAAATGCTTTAAAATGCGTGTCACTCTCACACACACTCACACAACACTCTATCACTCACCTCTCTCACACTCACCTCTCTCTCACAAGTTTCATTACAATACGTGTCACTCCCTCAACAAGGAAGAACTTTCCCGGACGGAGGGAGTACTTAATATCAGTTTTTATCTGTACTCAGTTAAGTCATCATCCACAAGAATTTGCATAAAATGCTTTAAAAAACAGTTTATATAAGCGCAAGGCAGCCATAATGATGGATTAAGATGTTCTTATATGAAGAAAAAAAGATAAAAAAATGTATTAGATTTAAAATAATTCTAAACCTAATAAATTAATATTATTTTAATGACATAATGACTAGCACTTGATTATTATTATTTTCCTGAAAAAATTATGCATAAAGAAATAGCAAAAGCAACATGAGTAAACCTGATTCGAGATTTCCTATGATTACGCCATCCCCATATCCAGAAATATTCCATAGTGAGCCACTGGACGTGACACCACCATTTTGCTCCAATCCGAGAAACTCCCATGACCGAGTTGTATGTAATTCCAAAGGTGTGTTTTCCAAAACGGAGACCACATTGGGAGATGCTGATATACGGCCAAAATAAGCTTAAACGAAACTGGAGGGAAATATTATGAAGAAACAGTGGAAACATCCTTACACTTGATCCTTTCAGCTTCATCTTCAGTGAGTTTCGCTACAAAGCCATTAATATACTTGTTGTAGCTGTATAGCACTGATTCCTTCGCCTTCTCATTGTTGTCTAAAACTGATCCTATAAGATCATAATGTGACTGAGTTGCAACTTCAGCATCATGCTGGGTTGGTTCTAGGTCGTGTGAGTGCACACCCATGTAGACAATATATGTCTGTTTAAAACAGTGCAAATAACTTTAGAAGCTTTGAATAAGAATCACATTGATCATGAAGCAAAGAACAAAAGCAATATGATTGTTTTCTTGTGTACCTTATCAGTCGCGAAAGTGGGAGAGTGTTGGAGAGAAATGATGGCTAGGGCAAGGAGAGCAAAATGAGTCGTAGCCATTCTTGTGGATTGAGATTTGACTTATCAAATCTCAGTTATGCGTATCATGAGTTCCTAATGTATGTCCTTTATACACAGCCCATTGAATACAGAATTGAATTGGGAACTATAGATGAGGACTATGTTCAACATTTTGAATTTAATACTCAGCTACAGAATTTGTAGCCGAAATTATATTTTATATGTACACCTCTAAATTAATACTCAGCTACAGAATCCTGTAAATACAAATTGCAATATCCACCATTCCTCATTCGTTACAGTTCTTTTTTTCATACAGTTGATTATCTATAGGGCTATTCTGGCTTCCATTTCGCAAACATTTTGTTGATTTGTAAAAGATTTAGGTCTTGTTGAGATTGAGTTGCTGGAAACACAGGCTTGATTTGTTTTTGGGTACTTGTCTGCTGCAGTTGTTTAGTCTGTTTCGTTCTAGGGTTCTGATCTGGTGTTGTGCTGCGTTTCGTTCTAGGGTTCTGATCTGGTGTTGTGCTGCCACTCGCAGCACCGTAACTTCGATATATAGAACGTTTTCAGCGGACAAGTAATGTGTTCACAAAAAGCCTCATAAGCAGCAAATGTCAAATCTGTTTTGTTCAGTGCCGGAAAGATGAAAGAAGAAACGGTGCACACCTTACGTGGCTACACCAGATCTATGGTAATTATTTTTGCCATTTCTGTGAAATGCTAGTATATTCCGTTTCCACCGACCATTCAACTCAAAAACTCAAAAGTCAAGGCTTATGAGTTGTGGTGGTGGTAACCAAGATATACATAACATTCTTTCTTCATTTTGGCGATGTGGGATAATGACAATTCTTCAAATAGCATCTTTTACTTCAACAATTTCATGCACAAGAAACACAAATTCCCAGCTGTAATTACCTTATGGTTATTTTTTTTGCCTCATTAAAAATGATGGCATCACGTGGAAAAAGAACTCGAATGAGGAATGTTGGATGTTTAAATTTGTATTTACGGATTCTATTGCTGAGTATTAATTAGAGGTGTACATATAAAATATAAATTCGGCTATAAATTATGTAGCTGAATATTAAATTCAAAATGTCGAACATATAGTCCTCATCTCTAGTTCCCTATTTCTTAATATTTCAATTCTGTATTCAATGGGCTGTGTATAAAGAGCATACATTAGGAACTACATAACTCATAACTGAGATTTGATACGTCAAATCTCAATCCACAACAATGGCTACGACTCACTTTGCTCTAACGTAAAGGAAAATATTATACATGAGGAAGGAATAATAATAGGCAAAAAGTGTGAATGCACTTACCACATGAACATTATCAACATTTATCAAATCTGCAATATATTATCCAAGTATTACAACTTCCGAAAAATACTAATGCATGCCCCTAATAAATGATAATGCCACAGTCGATATCAAAAATCGGAAGTACCTAAATTTAGAATGAAAAAAAGCGCATACTCATTCACTTTCATTTTCCACAACAAATGTTTCATAAAGGCAGGTACGTTCCCAACATAACGATACTATTTTTTCCAGTTGAACCTATCCATGAACGTCAAGTAACACGAACCACCGTGAACAGAGCATTCGCATTTCGCAACCGACCTGCAATGTAAACAACATCTTCATCGTAGTTTTTAAATTCATCCATGGACAAAACATTATACATTTCACATTCCAAACGCTCAAAAAATATACCAAAACTCATAATTCATGTGTGGAAAACTGAAGCCTTGGGACACTCAAACTGAGTACATAACCATCAAACAAGGGATATGAATTTTTGACATAAAATTTAACTCGTCGCAGATCGATATAACCTTCTAGAAATCAAATTATCACAAAAACTCGTCGAAATTTCACATAAAATTTTAAAAATCATATTGATATCTTATCATCCTTATTTAAACAATATATTAATAAAATTAAATGAATTACTAAAATCATGGGATAATATTACGAAAACAACTTTAAAATAATAATTAATATAATTCATTTAATCTGAATACCAAATCTAACCTTTTGTAAATTTATTACTAATAAAAATATTAATTAATTAACAATCGTCGTATCAAAAAACTGAACTCACGCTGTATAGTGTTAAAAAATATGTTAAACCATGCTCCCTCCATCCCAGAATATTTTTTTATTTGGATTGTGACACAATTTTTAACAAATAATAAAAGTGTGAGAAAAGAATTAAGATAAAAGTAAATTCATGGAGATTAAAGTAAAAAAATGAGAGATAAATTATGTGAGAAAACTAAAAAAAAAAAAAGAGGGAGAACTGAGTGGGTTGTTTAAAAAGAAAACAAAAAAAAAGTAGAAGAAATGGAGTAAATTGTTTTGAAAGTATTGGTTGGCTTCAAAATGATTTTTTAAGGCCTAACGCGTAAAAAAGTAAAAAACCGCGAACAATTGGTCTTATACACTAATAGTTGGCCCAATTAACATATCATCGGGAGAGGCCCAGCACAATGAGTTCTGATCAAATGAGCGGTCAAACTCTTCCGACGAAGAAGTCTAAATCCATAACGAGAGCACAGCAGAACAGAGCGACATCGGTCATCGTATTCCGATCGGTGGCGTCAGTGAGAAGCTGTCGATCGACGATGTACCCGGATGATTGAAAAAGAAACAACCAGCATAGTCAATTTCAAGGAGCAGCGAATTATCATCATCATCCTCCCACTCAGACTTTTTTTAAGATGATCATTGGGTTCACTTCTTAAATGTGACCGATTATTTGTTTAAAATAATTTATAAAAATAATTCAAAAAAATTCAAAATTTTAGAAAATAATTATTAAAAAGTCATCAATTTAATTTTAATTTTATTAAAAAATAATGATTAAAAATATTTTTCTTTTAGATTAGTTAAATATTTTTTAAGATTTATCAAAATTTTGCATAAAATTTTATTTAAGAAGGGTATGTTACGAGTAAACAACCATCAAAGTTAGAATTAATCATAAATAATCCAAAGTTGAGATTATTCCCAGCAAATGAGTGAAAGTTTGAATTATTCCCAACAAATTTTCTTCTTCTTTTTTTTTCCGGGATTTTTCATCCAGTCCAAAAGGTAACTTTTTAGCCTGTTATTGTCTATCAAACAAGGTCGAATTCATTTGCTTCTTGAAGCTTGATCGGAAAATACATAATATCAAGATGTAGTGGTAAAATAACACAGTGACAACTGGCAAGTACTGGAAATGTCTTTTTTTTAAAAAAGTTGGACAATACCAGCATATTTTATAATACTATGATCCGAAGAGGTAGGATCGTGGCGAGTACAAATGAGATCGAGCATTGGGCATACCCAGGAAATTTGAAATTTTTTCAGTGATAGCCCAGGCCCGCGTCCCCTCGTTGACGAACACATTAAACATGGAGGCGGCTAGCGCTGCAGAGTTTCAGAAAAGAGGTCTGGACAGTCGGTGCCTTTCTTACTGCGTGCTCGTGGCTGCCGGTTGAGATTTCGTATGGAGAGGAGGAAAATTGAAGACAGGGTATGATGAGATTTGCTTTAAAGGCTGAGGAAGAGTGGAAAAAGTTCCGTTTCCAACTTTGATTAAAGTGGAGAAGAAGAAGGTGAAGCAAGTTTATGATTTGGCTGAGGCTATAAAGCTGGTGAACTGGTGAAGGTCAGTGTAAATTCATATCTATATATATATAAGAATTCAATCCACCACCATACATATAGCGACGAAAATTTTCATCGCTAAAACTACTAATTTCGTTGCTAAAAATAGTTGAAGTTGCAATTAATTACAACCAATGAAAACTAATTAATTGCAACAAAAAAGAGTAAGACAAAAAAATAAGATAAAAAATTAAAATTTAAAATTTAAAATTATAGGTATAAATTTAAAATTTAAAATTGTGCGGAATACATTGGTAAAAAAAATACCCTAAAAAGTAAAAAAATAAAACTAAAGCAGTAAACGTTGGAAATAATATGAAGAATCGAACAGAGATATAAATAAAAACGTATGTTCATACCGCAGTTCCTTCGGAACGACGGACTCACCTCTAGTTTTTCAATAATAATGTACTATGTAAGACTTAAAGGTACAAAATGAACCGATGATTGATTTGTAAATAATTTTAAAAGTGATCAGTTATGCTTTTGATTTACAATAGCTAACTGTTTAAAGACAATAGAAGATGACATAATTTTGCTGAAAGAGTTAATTGCACAAAATCACATGTATAATGTATCTGTTTTCACAATACCGCCACTATAAAAAAAGTTTTCACTTAACCACCTGTATAAAATTTTCAGTTAACAAATGACCACCTTTATTAATATGAAAATTTTTGTAAATTTTTTAAAGAAATGCAAAAAAGATTTTTAAAAACACAAAAAATTATATCATGTTAGAAATAAATTATATTAATTTAAAAATAGTTTAAAGTATATTAAACCAAAGTTTATATTTTTTTAAAAAAGCAAATTGTATAGAGAAATTTATTATTTTATAAAATTTAAAACTTTTATAGATACAAAATTTCAAACTGAACCAAAGTCAAACAATGTTAAATTATATTATGTATGTTTATTTTACATTTTTCTAATTTTGTTTGAATTTTTCTATTTACAAAGGTGGTCATTTATTAACTTAAAATATTATACAAGTGGTTAAGTGAAAACTTTTTTTATAGTGGTGGTTTTATGAAAATAGGTACATTATACATGTAGATTATACATGTAGCGTTGGGCAATTAACTCTTGTTGAAAATACGACCAAAGTATGATATTTTACTAGTGGAGCTAATTGTGATGTCTATATTTTTAAATAACGTTTTGGGTGGAAGGGTTGTATCATGTAAATCCATCATATTTGGTATAATCATAAGATTCAATCTCAAGCGCACACTCATTTGTTTTTGTGGTTGAGATTCTTTCATGCGCATACATGTCACGCACATGCATTGATTGGTCAAATATGCTGACTATGCACTTGCATACCTGGCGCAATTTCAATCACAATATCTAATGAGTTGTGGTTAAGATTGAGACTTACGATTGTACCAAATAGAGGTGGATGTATTTTATCCAAATGAGGTGAGCGTGAAATTGCAAGCTCTACGCTCAATTAAGTTTAGGATTCAGATTGTGATCTGTTCAGATTCTGCGTGGTTAGTCAGATTGTGAGACGTAACAGAAAGTAAATAAGACACAGAAATTGGTAACCCGGGTCGGCTCCTTTAAGGCTTAGCCCGGGAGGATTTTCCTCAAGCCCGTTGGAGACAATTCACTAATAGAAAATCACTTACACAACACTTACAACCTCAGGTAATGTTTGAGCTAAGTATTTATAGTGAATAGATTAGAAACAACCTCAAGTTCCTGATACAAGACCCAGTCTTGATGTCCACCCGTTCAGACCCAGTCTGAACGCTTCTGTGCACGTGTTCTCCAGTCAACACTGCTCAGGTTCTGAAGCTTTTTCAGCTTGTCACCGTTCTTTGATTATCACCCTCGTCGTGATGGATTGAACGTCGGAATGACGACACAATACGTCATCAATGATGTTTTCTTTTGCTCTTGTATATATTGACTTCGTTGATCAGAGAAGATGAATTTGTATTTTGCTTATTCTCAACTCTATCGAAATAAGAACGTCGGAATTATGACTCTAGCTCTTCATCAATGATAAATGTATATTTTTCTTGAGTAATTGACGTCCGTATCACAAGAAGAAATCTCGCCACTTATTTATACTAGAATGGTTGCTTCTTCTCCAAGCAAAATCACCACTTGTCATTCTTTTAAACTCGAGATATCCTTCTTGATAAACATTCCAAAATATTGCTTTAAATATTAGTTTAAGCAATATACAATACTCCACAATATATTAAATGAATATCACTTGAGTATTCTATCATTATCAATTTCCAATTTTAAAAATAAAATTTACACAGATCACACGGGACTGATTAAATTTCTACAAACCACACGGGCTCAACCCGAACAATTAAAAATAAACTTTTAATATTTAAAATTTAAAATTTTAATTTACACAAACCACACAGGCCCAAAAATTATTTATCGAGTTCCGCCCGTATTTGATAGGTTCGATTGCGCCTTCGGAACGATGCATCCCCGTCGGAACAACGGACGATACACTAGTAAATAATAATAATATTTTATTTTTAAGTAAACTCGACGATTTTATCGATTCGATTTTATCCAGTCAAAACGATTCAAGATAAAAATTCAATTTTGACAACCTTGTGTAGTGCGTAGATGGGAGACATTAGTATTCATCACGTGTTGAAATTCATTTTGGCTTTAGTTGATAAATTAATTAAGATCCTCCCAAGTATAATTGGTTGACATTGTTGTTAGATTAAATTTGTTTTTAACATCCGTTATTCACGCATTTTAGACATTAACACCCTTTATTTAAACATTTTGTTTTAAACACCTCTTATTCGTCAAAATTTGAATGTTAACACCTTCAATCAAATGTCAACTTTAAAAAACCTAAAAAAATATCATAAAAATATTAAAAAATTTAAAACTTTGTAAATCCGATAAGCCAAAGCAACCATTTAATAACACTTTTGATTAAAAAAATTATGTATTAAGATTATTTTTGTATAAATTTAATTTGATATTTTAAATATTTTAAAAAAATGTAACACAATATTTTAACATAGATAAAAAATATTCAATAGTTTGTCATTTTGATCGTGTATGTCTCTGAATTCTTATAAATTTTAAAATTTTGTTTGCTATGATTATATATATAATATCAGAAATTCAAGCTTTGTGAAATATTTATATTTAAAAATAAAAAAATAAAAATTTCATAAAAAATCAGAGACATACAGGCGCTTTGTGAATAAAAAATGTTAAAAACAAATTCACTCTTGTTGTTATTGTCCGACCATTTTCTCTTACTCTGTTTTCATCTAACTTAACAATTATATATAAACCTTCTATATTTAGGCCAGAGTCCGGTCCAATACGAAGGCCCAATAAAAGCCCAACAGGCGCACCCACACACAAAAAACGAAAATGCTTCCTTCTCTGTCTGTCTATCTACTCCCGTGGCGATACGTTGGAAGTTTCAAAGAAGGAAAAATACATAAAATAAATGCCGACGGCGAAGGCGCGGCAGGCACCGAGCAAGGCGGGGCCGTTCTTTATAGCGACGCTACTCCTGTGGGCCGTTTCCGTCCTCTTCGAAATCATCGTC
>JAWWMW010076801.1:0-23463 GCA_035048345.1 Echeveria elegans
AAAATCTGAAACACGAGAAAAAAGTTAACACTATTTTATATGAGTAAGGCATTTTAAGCCCTTTCCCTTATACTGTAACTCTGCATCAAATTTATTTATTAACCAAAAGTCCATGCACCAAGCAGTAGCTTTAATAAAGGGATTACGTTGAATAAAATTGTTGGGGCAAATCAGCTAACAAATGCTTACCCTGCAACTTGCTAAGATGAACAAAAAAGAGCCAATAATTTTTCCGATGAAGAGAGGCCATTAATATTAAACAAAACGCTTACCATGTTAACAGGTTAGAAACAGGTCATTACATTTACAAAATATAAAAATAAAACGGCCACAGCAAGAAAATTTGAAGCATCTAACTAAGAACACTACGGCTGTACTATGAGGGAAGTGTTAACCAGCTTCCAGCTGAGTTAGCAGGATATAGAATAGCAATTAGGAAATAGGAAAAGGACCAGTAGTCCATAGATACCTCTTCTGATACTTTCTCAATTTTGGATACGTGGTAATCAATGGCATCGACCTTCTCACCCCAGAGCCCAAGAAAACCAGTCTGAATGAATAGAGAAAAAACAAAGGTAAAAACCAGATTTTCTTATTATATTTTCAGGTGGCTACAAAAAACGATAGAATGGTATTATACCTTTGTAGTTGGTCTTGTTGCCTGATTTCTAGCAAACTTGTTCTGATAATAGACCAGCCAGTTTTGCAACTTCTTTCTCTGCTTGACTAATTCCGCAAGTTTGTTCGCATTATATACAACCTGCATTTTGTCAAGCAGATAATTGTAGCCATAAAAATAATTCCATCAAGACCAAGTATGAAATATTGTTTGCACAGAAAGCAATTGATGTTAAAGCAAAGCTCAGTGTATGAATGTCATTATAAAACATAAGGCAGATAATGAACACTCAATTATCAGTACCATAGAAGTGGTTAGACTTTGGGTCGCTCGTTCCACACACACAAAATGACAAACATCAAGCTGAAAATTATACTTTAGAGACTACCAACTGAAAGAGCTATGAAGCCTGACTTGGTCTAGCAGAGACCAAAACTAGTCAGTGGGAACCAAAGAATGGGTTCAGAAACAACTTATAGTAGATGGATAGATAAAGCTTGCATCCAACTAAGCTCCTCAATCCTTATCAAGCTCAATGTGGTCTGTAGGCCAGGATGTAATGACTTTTATTGAAAACAAACCTCAAATAAGGTTTTAATAGGTTCAGACGATGCATAAGTAACTTACAATAACATCATGTGAACAGGAATACAAAAACCAACACCATATCATGGGCTCAAAGAGATACAATCCATCCACTCAGAAAGCAACACATGTTTTCCTCATGCATGCGACATACCTGATGTGTGAGATAATGATCCGGATGATTGACCAGAAAAAAGTGTTCCACAAGCTCGCTAACAGACTCATCATTATCCGGTGGTACATTTCTGACTAGTACCTGGGGAAATGAAATGCTTTAGTGAAAACTCGTCACACTAAAACTTTTTCGAAACAAGGAAGCCACGCAGAAATGCAGCTCCAGCAAAAAGTGTTAGACCCACCGTGAATTGATCAGGTCGACGTTTTGCAGATGCAAGAAATTGCAATCGCAATGCCGTAACGTTGGCATATTCTTTCTTTAGCATAAAACACGTCCAAAATGTGAAGACGTATGCAATTAGTATGTGGGTCCAAAACCTGAGATCACATGACGACTCAAAAGATAAATGGCACTGCTGTCTAACCAACCATATATGTAGCCACCAAATCAGACATGATATCCTAAAACATATGTTCTCGGATTGCACCTCTAAAAAGGACCCAACGGAGGATGGCCAATGTTCAAACATAGTAAGTTAGATGATATAAAAGAGCCAACATAATGCAATTCAGACGTTAGGATTCATCGGAGATTAAGTCTAAAAGAGCTGGTACAGTACGAATTATGGAAGTTTTCTGACAATTGATGTAATGTGTCACAATCACAAGATAACGGAAGCAGCAATGTGTGAAGCCACTGACACAGGAGTTCCAAGATATGGGATTGTACTAGGAATTGCACAAACGGAAGATAAAAACTGCACGAACATGACGTGATGCATTCGAGATTACGAACTGGGAAAACTACGAACCTCGGGGAACCAGCTGAAATATTTGAAATTGCGAGCTTGTCAATGTCACTGAAGTTTGCCTGGCTAAGTTCAAGTGTGTTATTAGTACAGTTTACTGGCACCGTAACAGCCCACGCTAGGAATGTAATTGGAACAAATATCTTCAACCTGCTCCAGATTTATAATATGACAGTTACTATCTTGAAGCTCAACATCATCACAAAAAGGATGAACAAATGAACTAAAAATAATTTCTTTATTCAGCTGATTAACCTACCCAAGCAAGTAAATACGCAGGTAAACAGCAGAATCCAGTCCAGCATGTTGAATAAGCTCAGGTTCAGGCATTTTCAAAGCATCTGGCACCCAATTGAGAAACCTCAAATAAGTGCGAAAATCCAAATTAATAAACTTGCTACCAAAGCCTCCGGATGTATTGGGATCAGTTCGCAAGCCTTTGAGATACCACTTAGGAAAATATACTCTGTCATTGAATGGCTGGAGCCTCAGAATGGCAAATGCCACCAGAAATAGTAGGGCAGTGAGTATATTGATGCCTGCAGCTACTGATATGTCTGCTAATGTAGCCATCTCTCACTTCTTACACCTGCACAATAAATTAAAAATTAACTCTTTTTTTAAATAAAAAAATATTTGTTAACCAGCTCAATTTCATAGAAGATAAACTACTCAAAATTGAATCACCTTTGAAGCAAAATCGCCTGGATCTGATATACGACCACTAAATGTTCCGCAAAAACAAGTGAGAAGTGAAACCGCTGGACGGAATCAATCAGGAAAGCAAGAGCGACAGCCGACAGGGTGTTTGTGCGAAGATATCTAATCGGGTGAAGAAAGTGAGAGGTTGAGAAAGCTAAAAGGTTTTGGGGGAAGTAGATAGTCTAAAGGCTACTCTATATCTACTCACTCATCACAGTCGCATCAACGACACTGTCTGTACTTATTAATCTAATTACAATTTTCTCTAAGAAAAACAATAATTGTTACGTATTGATTTCAGCATTAAAGCATAGTAGCCGTTAAAGTTGATTGAAAAGCGTAACGTTGTTACTGTTCACTCGGGTTGTGTCGGCACAAGAAGTTCACGTTGAACTTTCTTTGACTTCATTTCTTGTTTTGCTTTTTTTTTTTTTAAGAGGTGGATCATAAATAGATAATTATTTAATATGGGATTCAGATATCACCACTTCCAAACGGGAAAAAAATATATATCACCACTTTACTTCCTCGTCCCATATTATATCTCATAGAGGAGAGAGCACCCGTCGTCTCAACGGGATGCGGTGGAAAATAGGCGATTGTTGTCTTGCTTTCAATATTTCCTGCAAATTCATTATTTTCGATTATGATGTCTCCATTCGATTCTCTTCAATTTTTTCTACGTTTTTTGCTCCAATTTTCATCATCTACGATACTTTGTTCTTCGATTCTTAATTCATTTTCTCCGATACTCTGTTTTTTGAAAGTCTGAAAAGGGTGGAATGAGTTTTAGTGACTAATGGTGTCGGTGGTATAGGATGATGAGTGTCGTTGGTATAGAACGGTGATGATTTTAGTGACGAATTGTGTCGTTGTATAGGACGATGATGATTTTAGTGATGAATGATGTCGCTGGTATAAGATGATGAGTCTCGTTGGTATAACATGAGGGGTGTCGTTGGTATAAGATGATGACAGTTTTAGCAACGAATGATGGATGTGAAAAGAGAACAGGCGAAATTTGGGAAGTATATATTTGATGATGGAGACATGCGATGAATTGTATTCTATTATATATATAGATAGCTGACGTGCAGTAAATGATAGTATATCGCATGTCAAAAGAAATTTTTAAAGGAACTAGGGTGAACTACTGTCGAACACAAGAGAACGTAGTGGAAACTTAGTTAAGCAAGCTATTGAGCACTAAAAAGTTTTGGCAATTTAGGGGTTCATATAAAATGTTGAAATTGGTAACAAAAGTTGTTGTAAATAAACTATAAAAAGTAGATGACTGGGGAACAACTTCACCTATACTCGTGGATTGTACTGATGATTCTTGTAAATAAAGTAGAACAGTTTTGAAAAGGTTTGTTTAGTATAAGTCTAGAAATGTGTAATGATGTAATTCTCCCTGGTGTGGCTATTGAATCGCATACATCGATACAAAATCTAAGACGATAACAATTCTCACTGTTGTGGCTGTTGAATTATTAACGTAGAAATCAATTTCCCTAGTATCATCGGTAGAGTTTTTACTAATTCAATTGATAACATTCTAAGCTAGATTTTTATCGCTCGTGTAACAAGTATCGTCCTGGTTGGTCACAATCCTTACTACTCTCCCGTTTTAAAAAATATTTAACTTCATAAAATACTAGTTTCGCCCTAATTGGTCACAATACTAGCTAGTCTTACCTGATCAATCATAAGATTAAAGTATTCATGCGGTTCTATTAAGCATTTTATAAAACACCTAACATGCATCACATAAGCGTAAGTCAAATACTCCAGACTTAATCAAAATTTATTCATAAAATCATTAGTAAATCAGTCAACCATTCACGAGTACTCGGGGATCCATTAGACCCCTGTCATCAAATAAATTACACACTCATATTGAGTGAGAACCAAAACATGGTTGAAATGAAAATACGAAAATAACGACAGAGTTTAGAAATGCTCAGTAAGGTCTTCTTCGTGATTATTCGCGTCGTAATGAAACTTGAACTTAGCCGGAACTTCGGACTGAAAAGATGGAACTTGGGAAGTTTTTTGATATTGAAATCAGTATATAAAAATCAGTGTTTTGAAGGAGAATGAAGCCTCCTTTTATAGGGGATGAAAAACCATTTGACTTTCTTCAAGAAGAATTCGAACCCTTTTATTTCTTCAAGCTTATCCTTTCATCATTGGGTTTGACTTCAGAGAATAGGGTCCTATGCCATTGCTCGACCTCACAGTTTACATTTACTAGTACTATATAGGCCTGTATTATAGGCGCGATAATTATTTGTAATCGTTTTGATTATGTTACCATGTAAAACACACACAAAGACTGTTTTTCATGAACAATGCTCAAATCAGTGATAGTTTCAGTACGAGCCAACTTCTACTGAAAAGATCAAAAGAGGGAACACCATCAATTAGAAAATCGATGCTTGTAGACATACCAGTCCTCGCAAGTTTCACACTGAACCATAAGATCATCTGGATTATAAGGCATCTAGCAATTGCAAAATCTTCAACTACAAAAAACAACTCAATTCACAACATCAAAATTTTAACAAACAAGTAACCAAAGACAACACAATAGTACACTCACACAGCAACTCGACCAGGAGTAAACCCTCCGTAGTGGCCTTGTACTCAAATCTACAATAATAATCCTCTGCACCCACATTTTCCAACTTTGTATAGTTCTTAAAAGAGTGCACAACACATTTCCCTTCGATAGTATGCGTACTCTGCTTATCATAATGATCGGACAAAAACAGCTCTTTCATTCCATGAAACTGCCTCCTACCACCCTTGGATTCCTCCGGCCTGTAATACCACCTCACACGCACGTGCAATTGTTCCTACTGTCAGCTTCAATCTTCTCAACCCTAGCAACATAAGGCGGCGTCCCAGTATCCAATGGACGCATCAGCACACAGTCTCCAGCAGCTCACAAAAATCACCACAAAATTGAAACTTTCACAAGTAAACGAAATCAAATCAAAGCAAAGCAAATGATTACCTTTGACGACTTTGTTGGTCCCTTCGATCGTGTACGAATGGATATCTCTCTTCTCGGGCCTCGTCTTTGCCTTTCTTATCAGACCCAATTCCGAAACAAGCGCCGTAACCCTAGTGCGGAAACATGTCAAAGTGAGCGACTTTCAAGTAACATCAACAAACTAACACTAATCTATATATATAATATTACAATCCACCAAAATTTTTTCTTCGCTAAATCATGTATAACACTAATCCATGTACGAAATTTTTTTCGTCGCTAAATCATATATTTTCGTTGCTGAATCAATTATGGAATTAGACAAAATAGGAATAATACAAAATAGAAATAAAACAAAATATGAAAAAAAATTACACATTAAAATTTGAAAATTTTATAAATAAACATTCCAAAATCATTTTAAATTTAAAAATTAAACATTAAAACTAACAAAAAAAATTACTCATTAAAAAAAATTAAAAATTCATGATAGTGCGTATAGTCAAATAGATATTTTCGATTTTGCTCATACCTTTAATTTTTTAAATTTAAATTTCCAACGACTTCACCACCTCAGACCACCATCTTTTGTTCCCCGCATTTCCGTCGGACGACGAAATAGTCACTAGTTACACTATAAATATACACAAATCGAAAAGGCTTCAGCCGCCATTTATTACAAATTAAGAAAATCGAAGCTCAAAGCTTCCAACTTTACGAAATCTACGGCGTCGCTCATAATCTCCACCACGAGAAACTCCGGACGGACAGAGATCGACAGACTGCAAATTTGGAGAAAAAAAAAATTCGTGTTTTCTTTCTGTTGCTGATTTTCGAGAAATTGAACTGAAATTATCGCGAGAATTTCTGGATATTATCGTATGCCAGAAAGAAGGCCCGTTTAGATAAGGCCCAAATCGAGAGTAGAAAGAAACTTTCCGTCTTCGACTCGGTTCGGTTAGTGCACGTGACTATCACGTGTACGACAAACAGACGACGATCGCCGGCGGCGTCATTGGTTTCCGTTCCGTACTACCGTTTAGATTCCTTCCGACGCGTATGAAGCTCGAAACTTTGTCAAATGGGTGCCTTCAGACGGGCAAGAGGAGGGCTCGTGCGTCGTTGTTTTTCTTCAAGCGGCGCCACAGCCTCGTTCACTCCATCTGGCTCACTTGCCAGCATGTTTACTAATCGAGGTAAGCCCGGTGCCTCAAATCTCGATTTTGATGTCAATAAATCGGTTGATTTGGATCAGGATGTAAACTTTTTTGACGAGGCGCTGGTAGTCAGGGAACTGAATAAGATTTTAGCAGATGTTGTGAGAAAAGGTTGTTATCATGAAGCTATTCAGATGTACAGAAAGGCTGAGAGAAGTGACATTCATACTCTAACTATTTTGCTGAATTGCTACTCTAGTACTAATTGTGTCAGTCATGGATTTGGGGTTTTAGGGTTGGTTCTGAAGAGGGGTTTGGAGCCTGATGTGATGTTTTTCAATACTTTGGTTAAGGGATTGTGTTTGCAGAGAAGGGTCGAAGAAGCTATGTGGGTGATGGTGAGAATGGAGGAGTCGGGTATTAGTCCAAATGAAGTAACATGGACTACATTGTATGGAGGATTGTGTGGTTTAGGGAATTCGGAGGTTGCTACTGAGTTGTGCGAGAAGATGGCTGCTGGTAAATTTTGTGCTGGAGCGACTTCGAGTTTGATTCCGTGGCTGAATTCGATTTCGTACAGTGTAGTTATAGATGATTTGATTAAGAAGGGGTTGATTGTTAAGGCGGAGCAACTGTTGGCTGATATGAAAAGTAAGGGGATATTGCCCAATGTGTTTGCTTATCATTTGTTTATTTATTATTGGTGTCGTGCTGGCCAGATTGAGAACGCCCGGAATGCTTTCTTTGAAATGAGGGAAAATGGGGTTTGTCCTGATAGAGTTACTTATAGCATGATGATTCACGGATTGTGCTGCGCTGGAGAGATTGAGGAAGCCTTTTGTATGTTTGATGAGATGAAAAGCTATGCCATTTCACCGAATGTGGTTTTATATACTTCGTTAGTTGATGGATTGTGCCGTGCTGGTGAGATTAACCATGCATTACACTTCTTTGACGAGATGAAGAGTAATGAATTGCCCCAAAATAGTACAACCTATAATTCATTAATTTGGGGCATGTGTCGTGCCATGCAGTTTGATAAGGTCAGACCTTTAATCGATGAGATGAAGGCAAATGCCATTTCTCCGACTGTTCTAACATATAATGTATGCATTCATGCCTTATGCCTTGCTGGTCGATTTGAGGAGGTGTCGTCCATGTTAAATCAGATGAAGAACAATGCAGTTCCTCCAGATGTTGTGACCTACACTTCCATAGTTAATGGCCTATGGCGGGCTGGTAAGCTTGAGAGGGCTATGGTTGTCTTTCATGAAATGGTAGGTAAGGGAATCACCCCAAATGTAGTCTCTTATAATTGTATAATTTATGGTGCGTGCCAAGCCGGTCAAATGAAGGATGCTTACCATATATATCGTAGTATGGAGGATAATGGAATTCCTCCGAATGTGAAAACTTACAGTTCACTAATTCATGGATTTTGTCAAGTTGGCAACTGGAGTGGGGCCAGAAGTCTTTTCAATGAAATGAAATGCAAGGGAGTGCCTCCTAATGTTGTAACATATAGTTTGATCATCGATGAGTTATGCCGTGCAGGTGAGCTTGAAAAGGCTTGGTTCATGTTTCTTGAGATGAAAAAGAATTCAATTACCCCGAATGTGATCACATATAGCTCATTAATTAACGGTTTCTGCCATTCTTGCAAGCTCGATGATGCTAAACGCATATTGAATGAAATGCAGTGCAATAGGGTATTCCCTGATGTGTTTATTTATACTTCAATCATCGGTGGCATGTGTAAAGTAGGCGACTGGATGGAGGCAAAGCTTACTTTCAACAAAATGCTCAAAGATGGAGTCCGACCAAATGCGTTTACGCTGTCTGTTGTGAGAAATGCTAGAATAGCCTGGAGAAACTATGATGAAGGAAATCAGTTCCAACTATTGGAAGGCATGATTGAAGACCAGATTGCTTATGAGCAAAGACAGACGGTGAAAATGTAGAGGATAAATCTGCGAGAATGATTCTTGTTTTGATTTTATAACTGACAACGAGTTATTTGTGAGTTATCGAAGTTTAAGTATCTTACTTATGAATGACATTAACAGCTGATGTTCACTTCTGGCGGCTGGCGCAATGGAGGATCAGTTGAAATTGAGCAATACAGCTGGATTATGAAATTGTCTCATTGACCTCGTTCATCATCGAGCTAATTTCATCCAGACTCCGGAAGCAGTTTCTCTGACCCATTGAAATGTAAGGTAACAATGTTATTTATGAATGTTTTACTTGATCAAATATTTTATCCACAAACTAGCAGACAAAAATACTGCATGCTACTTCCCAAAGTATTACTTTGATAGTCTGTAGCTCTTGTTGGATGCAACTTCAGTTTGTATCTTGTAATGCTTATATCCCTTTCCTTTTCTTTCTGATACAATATCCCTTTCCTTCTGAATGCGGTGTGAGCAATGATTATCCGTCTTTAGGAGGTTGCATTCAATGCTTCAGATTTGTTACGGCTTTGTAGTCCAGGGGACAACTAGTGATCTTACACATTTCAAACCTGAATTGTCATCCAGGAACAGAAGTAGGTCCAGGGTTGGGACTGCAGTCCATCATCATATTGCGGGCAATCATATATTCACAGACTATCAATGAGGTGTATTACTTGAGCTGCTATTTTCCATCGAAGGGAAAAGCTTTGCTAAAGAGGGGTAAAACAGATTTACTATGAATATGCAACTCAGACGGCAGATTCCTACTGAACAATTTAGAAAGAAGTGAATCGGTTGAATGGAAGAACAGCATCGAGTACAATATTCATGGGCATGTAACTGGAACTTGGAGTTGTAAAGATCAGTGTTAGACAGACCAAGTATAATCCTCGGACTGTATGATATGGTCAGGAATCGTTCTGTGGAATAGTTTGTGACATTGTAGAACACTGTATTGATCAATATATATATTATTGTGGATCATGTCATGAATTACCAATTCCACAACTAAGTCCATAAAAGAAGGGAAAATTAAACCATTCTGAAATAATAATTTATAAACCATGAACATCCCAAGGCTCTATTGAGCTTTGCGGATTAGAATGACTTAGAGAAAAACGTTCCACCAGCAGATCCTTCCTAGAGCTTTTGCATGATGACTGAGCTGGCAAGACCAGCTTGTTCAATCGTCCGTGAAGGGTCAGTGAGTAGCTTTGGAGGAAATCCGGTTTGGAGTTGATAATTTCGGGAGGCACCAGGGCGGGATACATCAATGAAGGTGCGGATGTGATGGTATGGTGTAAGTTGAATTGACCAACAAGACGAGTGCCATCAGCCAACCTCAACTGAATTGAAGTTGATGGGAGGGCAGGGTCAACGACTGCAGGGGCTGAAGCATTTGCAGCTGTGGTTAGCTGGGGTTGTTCTGATGCAGAGCTGCTGCTGGTGCCACCAAGAGTTCTTCCCACGCCTTGGAATGGTACTTTGGGTTTCTCCAGTTCCTGCATGTATATATCAAAGCGACATTAAAAAAGATAGTCAAAGAGACTTTCCAATGAATTAGGATCAGATATGCACCATATTGGCAAAACATAAACTGGGAAACCTTAAGTTATTGCATAATGAAAAAGGTATCTAGAATCGATCCAATGAGTTGCTGTAAATGTGGTAGTTACAATATGGTATAAACCTAAATGAAATTTAACCATGTCATGGACTATGCAACAGAAGGGCATGCACTGTTCAAAAAATAGAGACCAAGCCATAAGGACAATATGTGCATATCAACATACCATCCATTTATCATCCCTTCTGATAAGATTGACATGAACAGATGCTCTCCTATCAGCAGGATCAAGCTCCTTTGGACATTCAGACTTTTTAATGCTCTGCAATAGAAAGGGAAGAAACAGTTCAGTTGAGAAATCTGTTGGAGCAGAAAATTAACAGTGAAAAGAAATAGAAAAAACTCATTCTATAATAATAATAATAGTTGATAACCCATCATTTATGTCTCATGAGAAACAAGGGTCCTCAACTCCCTTATATTCGTTATAAAACAACATCTCATTGTACTTAGATGTCCAAAGTCCACTAAAGTAACAACAATACATAATACATTGCCTCCAAGAAAGCCGCATTCTCAGGGTCATCCAACCTTCTTAAAGGTCCATCATTGACAGTGAAACCATTACTCCAGAAAACAATGTTATGAACAACAGGTTCAGGTTGCACAGGAACAGCAGTGGGTACCGTCTCCCCTGAAAGCAGCCTTCCAGTTCCTGTAAAGCTTCTGGAGCGTGACGACGGAGTGTCAACAGGACCCTCCAAAGCTCCCAATTGTCTAGCTTGATTAAAAATGGAATCCACATCATTATTCCCACTCCCACCTTTCGTGGGATCTTGTACTAGCTTTCCACTGCCAATGTTAAAATTGATCATAAAATTATATACACAATTTAAAACAGAACCAGTGATCAGATACAAAACACTGAAACAGCAGCAGAAGAAGAGACTAATCAAATAACTGATTGATTGAATTGAACATCATGAAATCTAGGGGTTTAAAGGAAAGAAAACCTTTTTTCACCGTCAGTGTAGTATTCGGGAGGACCATCAGAGTCGCTATCGGAATCGGGACCGGATTTTCGATTCAAATCGGAAAGCGTCCTTATACCTCCGGCACCTCGGCTGCTCGATGTCGTCTTGTCGCGCGATGTTATTTTGGCTCGATTGGACACGCGTTTCGGTTGTTCTATTCTATTACCAAACTGAAAAAGAGTTCATCCAGAGATCCACAAGGACAAGGTTGTAATTATTTATTGTTGCCACCAAAACGCTGTGTTTCGTTCCGCCTTAAACAACATATTTATGAGATCCATTGCACCCTTTACAACACTATATTAATATATTATCTGTGCAAATACATAAAAATACGGAGCATATGCAGATAGTTATTATCATAAATTATTAAGGTTTCCTTTGGTTGCGCGTAAAAAATGAGAAAAAATAATTTAGAAAAATAATTTTCTCATAAAAAAGTTGTAAAGAAAATTTGATCTAATTTTACCTATTTTTTTCTTTATTTCCTTACAACCAAATACACATTTCATTTTCACTCGAAATTTTTCTTTAATTTTTTCATTCCTCTCCCTTTTTTTTTTCGCAACCAAACGGGGTTTAAGACTCTTTATCATAACGATTTATCTTTTGACTGGCTTTTGTCACATCTAAAGGATTCTGAGAATGAAGGAGCACACTGTTCTTAGATTTAAGGAGCAAACAGCATTATCATCATATACAAATAGCGTCTGAATAATTTATTCATTACATTGGATGCATGGAAGCATGATTTGAGGGGAGGAAGGAGCTGTTGCTAGCTGATGTAGCCGTCTAGAGAGTTAGGAGAGGACTCCCTTCCTTTATAAGAATGAAGGCACTTCCGTCTTCGAGCTTGGACACACGAAGGTCCTCGTCTAGATAGGTAGTGAGTAGCCAAGACTGAGCATTGGTATGAGAGATTGAGAATTTCAGTGGCGGCTGGCTGGAAATACTTTTAGCAACTGAGTTGGCTGTGTCTTGTACATATGTGATCAATTCTTTAAGAGGTGGAATGTCGATGTCTTGGCCGAAGATTTGCAGCTGGTCAGGAATTGTAATGAAATCGGTCACTTGGGGTGTGCATATAACTCCCTCCTCGAACTTGATCTGCGTAAAAATTACCAAAGTGAATATGTCCCGTAACAAAATGCATGTACAAATGTATATATAACCATTATTAACCTGGACGCGCTTGGGGCTTTTGACTTGGTACGTGGCGTTGATGCTGAAGGAAGTGGTGGCTAACGGCCCAGAGAACACGACTGAGTTCTCCACCGTGAGGTTATGCGAGTCAATTGTTTGGGAAATCTCCTCCACTTTCAGCAATGGCAGCAATCCGCTAGACAACAACGGATACAGTCCAACGAATGACGTATACCTGTGCATTAGGAGAGAATTCAGGCCATTAATTAGATCATAACAGGTCACGGAGAAACCAAATCTAGTCTAACATAGTTATTTTCAAACAGCATATCATTCACATGTCATGCTAGGAGCACCCCACAATAGCCATTGATTTAATGTGATTGATATAAATCATTGTACTCTCATCCTCGTCAGGAAACCGAAGCAATCGATCATTTAAGTTAACTCCGCGCCCACATGGCGTTGTAAACTCTGAAAAGAATGAAGCAGCTACACATGTTGTTGTTAATAAGATTTCGATATGTTTGCTGCCACTCGTATCAAGTAAAAAGCACTCCAGTAGTATGAAATTTTCTAGCCATGTTTTCAGGATTTTCAGTAAGAATAATGAACTTGCTGGAAATTAGTTTGATTAAAACTGATGCAGATTGTAGAACATTTTTAAATATGCTTGGAAATTACTTGTGACCAACATAAATGGGTGCACATTAAGCGCCTTAAGTTCACAGAGAAATATATCCTTAGGGCATATGCACCGGTGAAGTGCGGTGCTTAAAGAGGTATAAATTTTAAGAAAAATATATTATGTGAGATAAAAGTAGGTAAGAGAATGTATGAAAAGTAAATAAATTGGAGAGAGAATGTGGTAAAGAGGAACTATATTTTGGGACAAAGGGAATACATTTTTTCATTAAAGCACAAAATGAGAGAGAAGGTGCTAGATTAGCACCTCTTCTAGCACTTCATCTCTCATTTTGTGTTTTAATTGAAGAAAATGGGAGTAAGTGCTAAATGAGGAGGTGCTACATTTTGGCATTAGTGCATATGTCCTGTTTTGTGCTTGATTTTGAAGAAAATAAAGAAGGTACTAAATGAGGATGTTCTATATTTTGATATGAGTGCATATGCCCTGTGTTCTTTGTAACTCAACGTAAACTTGACTTAAATGTTAACTAATCGAAATTGATGAGGTGAACCACGCGTCACGGGTTCGAAATGCTAAAGCAGTGAGGCTCTGGCGGGTGGGTTTAAAAAAAGGTCTAAAAAGTTTTGATGAGGTGAACTCATACGTACTAAAACAATAACATGAGATTTTGAAGAAAAAACATTTTCAATTCGACGGATTTGATATTTAAAAGTTACTTACGCGAGGATCCACTTGCCGTGGAGCAGCGTAAGAGCTTCCATGGGAGCAGCAGCAGGATTCTTAGCCTCCAGTTTGGAAATAACCTCAGCAATTTCAGCTCTAGTCTCGCTGGCCGCGTTTAGTCCACGATTAGTTCCATAAAACAAATACACCAGCTCTTTCTTCAGCTCATCTACTTCAGAAACTGGCACAACCTCCTTTTCTTCCTCAAGCACTGCGATGGAAAATGAGTCGTCCGTGTACGAAGATGAGTCGTCGTCCATTGCAGCAGCTTTCGTCAAATGTAGCGTGGATTTGCACTGAGTTGCAAATTTTGAGAATGTGAGAGATGCGCGTGGCGGACATAGTGACGTGGACTTGGTTAGGTTTGGAGGCGTATAGGTGAATGTGGTGCATGGAAGTTGGATGAATTGAGATGATGAGAAAGCCATTGCTGTGAGATTTGGTGATTGCAGAAATGATTTCATTTGAATATGTGACAGCTTTTATTACTACTAGTCAAATGATGGGCCTTTTGCAAGATGGGGCTTATATATATATTGGCTATGAAATTGCCGCTTAGTGCTACAGAGCCCAAGTACATTGGGTTGTAAACGAGGATATTAAAATTCAATCGTCCGATGAGAAGGGATATTGAGAAGGGGTGATCTTTGATTTGGAAACCAGAGTTAATGAGTTCACATTTCAAAGTAGCATATTGTTCTCACTTGCATATAAGAACTTAATATTTGTCCCAGGTAGATGTTGTCATGATGACAAAGAGTCATATGCGACTTGTTTTTTTGCTTGAATAGTTGATTTAGAAAAATTAAATGGGTGGAAAAGTCTTATGCGACTTATAATTATATCTATTGGTAGATTGTATTCGATGTAACTCTCTGTATAAAAAATTTAAAAATAAAAGTTCAACGTGTTCATTTAGTAAATTTTAAAATAGTAAATGTGCGGGAAACTATAAAAAGAAGCACTTCAAATTCTCATTGATTGAAATGGCCAAAAGTAATTTTGTAGAGTGAAAGAGTCATATCTGCCATATTATACGTATAACTGACATTACTTCAAAAAAAATCTTTAGGCACACATTGCAAGCTAATTCAAAACGAGTGTGTCATAATAACTCATTTTTAAAACCGTGTATAACCAATGATAGATGTACATGTATTATTAGCAAACTTTATTGAATTGAAAAACCAATACATACTAGCTTAACAAAACAAAGGGATTATGGCATCGATCATTAAGCTGTATCAATCGAAGATGGAGGCATCATCGTGGAGTCAGGAATTCAGGATTGTAACGTTTGATCCTTTAGAAGATAGCATGGAGAAGATATGTTAGCTCTTTAGTGATCCGAAAAGGCGGGGCTGTAGAATTAAATTTCATATAAATTTGAGTAATACTTTTTTGTAATTGTAATTCGATTACCCTTAGTAGAGGTGGCAAAATGAAAGAATTGAGTGAATTATGGAATCGGATTAAATTTTAAATGGTCTAGACCAGTTAATCCATTTAGTGTAAATGGATTAGATTAAATGTTCTAGACTATTTAATTCATATAGTCTGATCAACGGTCGGTCAATGCCGATCAACTATCGGTCAACGCCGGTCAACAGTCAGCCAATTGGTTGAACCAAACTCACTATATTGCTAGTAAATTGTAAATTAGTAAAATGATTTTTAAATTGATTGTAAATAAATTTTTTAATGAACCATTTATTGGACCATTTAATTAAATGATCCAATTTACCACCTATACTTAGTAGCACTACGACTCTGGATATATATATTGATATTAAAAATGTATCTCCATTTGATTCACCTAAAAATGCTAAATATTTTCCGCTTAATTTTTATTTTTATTTTTATTTTTATTTTTATTTTTCAGTTTTTAATTTTTATTTAATGGGGCGGATCGGCTCTGTTATCTTTAATTTATTGACTTATTTGTGATAAATGATGGAGAGATGAGTAAAAATGTAATTTTAGTTTTGATGATTAAACCATTTCCTAATCTTATCGTCCCGACGGAAATTTTTTTCGTATTTATATTCGATTCTCACTATGTGCTAACTGCTAAATGTTTTCGGCATAATTTTTTATTTTAATATTTATTTTTTAAAATTTTTACGTTTTATTTTATACAATTTTTGCTTATATTTTTTCTGTATCTCTACTTGATTACTTTTTTTATTTTTAATGTTTATTATTTATTTATTTATTTTTTGTATTATTTTATGGTATTTGAAGTTTGAGACTTCAAGTATGAGCTTAGGAAGGTTAATGGGTAATGAATAATTTAGTCATTTTATTAGTTTAATGAAGGGTAATTTAGTCATTTTATGTTTGATTTTACATCTTTTTCTATTCTTTTATAAGAATAGATATCTATCTTTTTTTTATTTTGTATATTAATTGAACTTAACAAATAAAGTCTCTTGTTTGATCATTAATGTTCATGAATTTTAAGATGTAGTCTCTCATTTGGTTAATAAAATTCTTATAGTTTCTTTGTGCCGCAAGACGGTGAATTTGGTCAGTTGTCCTTTATTTGACGGCTAATTTTCATGAATTTTATTTGGTTGTCATTGAATTCATGATTTGTACCAATTAATTCCGTGACTATGTATTCATAAATTTTAAAATCATCACTTTCATCGAATACCACTGAATTTTCATGGATTTAACGACTAACAACAAAATTTAACATTGGTTCTTGCAATCCTTGCTCTCCATTGTCATTTTCATGCAAAAAACGTGTAAAATCGAATAAGAACAACGCAAAAAAAAAACACCGTAGACTTGGACATCCCTATAGAGGATTTGATTTCTCCAGACTGTTCAGACAAAATCAACAAATCAATCACGGTGAGAATTTGCAATTCTAATTTGCCACCTACATTTAATATTTTTATTTCTTCTCATGTTCAAAATCACATATTCGAGGAAGCAATGCGCAATGACAAAGTGTGATGTTCACTTAAGAAGATTGAATTCGTATTCTATTGAGGAGTGGCTAGAAACATGATAGAATTTATGAAAAAGTACTTGCAATAAGGAAACAAAAAAGATAACAAGATGTGTCAGAAAATTTGATGGAATTCATCTTTGAGGTCAAAACATCTTTCGAGAAAGGTATCATCGAGCCAACGATGTTTAAAAAATACGCTCCTCGAGAGGCAACCCGAGTTAGTTTTAATTATTATTTTTTGAGTCAATTAAGTTTACGTACATTGGTGCAATGACAAGTGCGCTCTTTAGTGTCGATTTCTGTTGATTTTTAGGAGTCAAACGCGCGTAAAAATTTGATATGTTCTCGTGGATCACGCGGAGTCTTTGTATTTCCCACGCGGACTCTTAAGAATTTATTTAGACTCCACGTCTGTAAATTTAATAGAGCCCGCTTGGACTCGTTTGACCGTTGATCAATTTTTCCCCTTCTTTGACTTTTCAAAAGTAGGAGGTGTGCCACAACATTAAGAAGTACTTGTCATACACCACTGCTATCGTACTTTTACTTTGCAATATTTTTATTTTTCTTGAGTCTTGCATGAGTCCGCATCTAATCTTTTGAATTGTACCTTGAGGACATGGTTCCGTTTAGAAGTGGGGTGGGAGAGTTAGTTGTGCATCGAGTAATCGCATTTTTTACTTTGTGCATAAGCCCGTTTATTTTAATTTGTATGAGTGATGAGAACTGAAAGATTATGAACTTTGATGTGTAATGAAGAATGTTTGTCTTATTAAATTCGGATGCGTATGTTTCATATGATTTGATGAATAGTGTGACATGAATAAACTTATGCTATGTGTTTCTTTCGAGTTGAGATATTACAGGATGCGCAGTTGATAGAAATGGTTCAAGAGAGACTTGCACATACGTTCAAAGGTTTAGATGAATACGCACATCAAACATTGAATTTGTGGAAGTTGATGCTCTTAGTAATGAGGAATAAGATTTTCAAAAATTTGGTTACTATGCCATTGTTATAAGCAAACGGTGGGATGGGAAAGCAGGCCGTCCTATCCCTATTTCGAGTAACCGGGAATGGGTGAGTGTATGTAATGCTCAGCTTGATTCGCGCTGAAAGGATGAGAAATAGTGAGACGCATTCTATAGAAGTTATCTTTCGGGTATGACTAGAACGGTTCAATGGAAAAATGAGGACAAGCAATTCACATTGATGATGAAATCTCGTGAAAAGAAAAAATTCAGAAAGTGTGAAAGAGTCAAACGACGAAAATAATCAAGTTGAGTAGATTCTATGTAAGAGAAAAAAACAAGAGAGTTTACAAAAACTATCCAACAACAACTACTACTAAATCGGGAATTTTTGAAAATTAAAACTCATCTTAGCTCGGATCAATCACGTGTCAGAGGAAGCAAATTCAATGTGGAAGTGTGCGTATGATTCTGAACTGAAGAATGAAGTGAGGAGTCTAAAAATGACAATCTCTTGTTTATTTAATCCATCTCAGCTTGAAGGTGACACATATCATTTTTTACTTGTTGATCACTGTAAAGGATTGAATATGAATATACGTTGATGAGTTGAATACAGTAGATGTCTCGACTTACTTCAGTATTTGATCATTGGCGTGATATGAATGATTTGAGTGACTACGAGTCTCGGTCTTGTCGTTCTTGTTCACGAACAAGGATAAGTGTGGGGTGGTTTGATGGAGCGTATTTATACGATCCATCAACTCTCTTATTCACATTATTTATTACATTTTTGCATGGGAAATGTTATGTTTTGGTAGTGGTTTGTGTTGTAGGTGTATCGAGACCACTTTAGAGTTTTACTGTGTATTTGGAAATTTTTAGGCATCAATTAATCATTCAACAGCGACACAAGAAGAGGTATGATCATGAGCGCTTAGAAAGAAAATGGATTCAAAAGTCCAACTTACAAAGTATCTTATCGGAAAGGCATCTCTGACTTTTGCTAGTTTGTGAGCTTGCTGAGAATTTATCATTTATTCGATGGAGATGAGTTATAGAGCGTAAGAAGTTGACTTAAAGAGCTACAGATCTCAAGTTTATGTCAAATCAAGATTCAAATCATAAGAGGTCTGAAATTGAGTCAGAAGAAGCTGGTCAGTGGACTACGTGGACTCCCTCCATTTTCCCCGCAGACTCTAAAATTTTATCAAGAAACTCAATATACTCTACGTACTTAATTCAAGTAGAGTTTGTGTGGGTAATATGATGACATCATCTGCACGTTTTGAGTTCTAAAATCGTATCTGAGCCTTTATTTTCATGTGTCTTCAATCATATAAATACCTAGTTTATGCTGGGGTTTAAGGACTTTTTAGAGAAACTTTTAGGAGCTTTTTGGAGGAGGAAGAAGACGGTGGAAGCTCCGAGCGTGACGCTCGAATCATTACATCATAATTTGTTCTTGTTCTCATTAACTCAGTTTGGTTATTTTTTCAATGTCTTTGTGTAACCAAACCCTCCTCGGTTTGGGGAATTGTAGTGCGATATTTTAGTATGAGACAACTTAATTTTTATTTTATTCTATGATTATTCTTGTTCTTAATTTAATTGCATGTGTTGATTATTGTCCTTACATAGCTTAGCGGTGAAACTAGTTCGATATCAATTGCATGATACATAGGAGATGCATGATAGTGACTAAGCCTATCAGATGAGTGATTATGATGTTTTACTACGTAGTTGTTATAATTGTTCGAGACTCTAGCGAGTAATAGTAGATTGAACATAGTAAATTGGTAAGTCTCCAACGAGATTATCTTATTAGAACAGGTGTCGTGATACTCTAGCGGGTAAGCGTCAGTTGTATCCTTAGCGGAAACAACTGTTCTAATTCACTGAATTTGTATGCATTAAGCTGATGAATATCAATCACATTGAAATTCCCTAAGTTGAATCTTCTTTGAATTGAATTACAATTATTTTCGTGACACCAAACCCTTTTGGAAACTCCCTTTTTACTTTTTCGTTTGGTAGAATTATAAATTGTTTACTCTGTCTTGATTTCGATTAGAGGTGGCAAAATGAATGGATTGGTTGGATTATGAATGAATTTTAAATGAACTGTGGATTAAATGGTCCAATCTATTTAGACCATTTATTGTAAACCGATTAAATGAATTGGGCCATTTAATCCAACGGATTAAACGGATGGGCTTATAATGCCCTAAATTGTTGCTTAAATCCATTTAGTCCAACAGATTTCATTAATCCAATTTACACATAAATGGATTTCATTAATCCGTTTATACATGTTAATGGATTTTACTAAGGGTAATTAATTTGTTGGAAATAATCCCAACTTTCACCCATTTACTGAGAATAATCACAACTTTGGATTATTTCTATAAACAAAACTGATTTAGTTTGGAGTATTTGACTTACGCTTATATGATGCATGTTAGATATTTTTGTTTGATGCCAGCGAAGCGTTTAATACAAATTCATGTAAGTAATTTAATCTTATGACCAACCAGGATAAGATAATCTAATGTTGTAACCAACTAGAGCGATATTAGTATTGAAGTCGAATACTTATTGAAAACGTGAGCGTAGTAAGGACTGTGACCAATCAGGGCGATACTTATTGCATGAACGATGAGAGTCTAGCTTAGAACGTTTCAATGGAATTAGTGATTGCGACCAACCAGGGCGATCCTAAGGAAATTGATTTCTACGATTAATAATTCAACAGTCAGTGAGAATTGTTATTGTCTTATAATTTGTATTTATTTACGTAATTCAACAGTCACACCAGTGAGAGTTGAGTAGTATTTACATTGTTAGACTTGTTTAAATCAAACGATTTCGAAATAATGTTCTACTTTAATTTCAGAAATCATTCAACTCATTCTATGTGTATTTTGGGTAAAGCTTTACCCCAGTCATCTGCTTTTTAATTGATTAATACAAACAACAATTGTTACCGAAACTGAAAACAATTTTTTTTTGAAACCCCTTAAATCACTATAACTATTCAGCATTTAAAATGTTAACGACTGAGTTTCAACCGTTCCCTTTGAGTTCGACAGTAGGTCACCCAACCTAGTCTTATAAATATTGTTTGACGAGTGTTATACCACCATTTACGACACGTCAAAATGGCATCATTGTCGGGGAACAGTTCTTAAATTTAGTTGTTTTTGCTTTAACTAATTACGCCCATCTCTCGTCTCTCGTCTCGCTTCGAACAAGTCTTCGCAAACGTTTGAATGCACACGAAAGCGAAAAACAAGGATAAGGTAAATTCGAGACACACCTATAGCTCAACCTCTTCGACGACACAAATGTTGACGAGCAAGAAACAAAACTCACCGCCGATCCTAGTGGAAATTTCCGTGAGAAACAAAATGGACAACAGATTTGAACGCGATAACGGAATCATGGACGAGAACCAAGTTGATTAACTCGACGACGAGGGAGTAAATGCTGCTCAAAGGCAAAGAAGGCCTCCTCCCGGAAGACCTAACGTGGAATGACCCGTTGGAGATTATATAACCCCGGCCATAGGGAATTACGATTCACCTATTTATATACTTGAAGAAGAGGGATATGATTTCGACATTAAAGGAGGGCTCATACACATGGTCAAGAGTGACCAATTTTACGGAGATGGAAACCCTCACGCTCATTTGAGCAACTTTACTGAAATGTGTCGAACATATAAGAACACAGGAGTCCCACAAGACATCGTCTACATGAAGCTGTTTTCACTATCTCTTGCAGACAAAGCCAAGGATTGGCTGCAGAATCACGAGCCAAATATGTTTCGCACTTGGGAATCACTTGCCCAAGCGTTTGTGAAACAATACTTTCCGCCAGCTAAGGTAAAAAGAATACGCGATAAAATCACAAAGTTTGTCCAATCCGATCACGAGTCGTTCTATGAAGCATATGAACGATTTCGCGGTCTGCAACGAGATTGCCCACTCCATGGATTCAGCAAATGGGAGCTACTGTTCGCATTCTATGATGGAATGGATGAGAATGCGAGAGCACGAATGGATCAGGTCAGCGGAGGCTGCATAATGAACTTAACTCCTACGGAAGGATTCAACGTCATCGAAAGGATTGCTAGGAACAGCCACCAATGGAAAGGAGAACGCAACCATCTGAAGAAAGAAGAAAGCAATTCTAACTCAAACGTAGTAAATAAAAATGATCTTGAGTCGCTTACAAGAACAGTTAAAGTGCTAGCATAAACCCTCGAAAATCTAAACGTTAATAAGAAAAGAGAAAAAAAGAACGTTTATAACATAGAGGAACTACACGATGAGCCATATAACTCAAAAGGGGCTTGTCAAGGAGACGACGTAAACTATGTTGCTTGAGGGTATGATAGACCCTACGTACCTCCGCCTGTGCAAAAATAGGACCGCGCTGTCAGATTCTAATCTGACTCAAAACCTCAGCCACCGACCCAAGGAAACCCGTGGAATCAATTCAACAATTCTCAAGGTCAACAAAAGTCGCAAAACCAAGGATGGAATAGTCAAGGAAGAGGACAACACTCTAACTTTCCTAACCAAGGATATAACCAGAGGCAGAAGGACAAGAAACAGGAATAACCTTCCTTAACACAGCTCAAGATGCAAATGATGGCGATGCAGGCTCAGCAAGGTACGAACATTCAATTCCTTACAACTAAACTCCAATAGGAACGAGCAGCCCGAAAAATGTTGGAGACTGAACTCGCGCAACATGCATCTAGTTCGTCTAGGAATCCAGGGAAACTTCCCTCTCAACCGGATGTACGGTCCGTTGATGTTAATGTGATAACACTTAAAAGCAGTAAGGTCCTTGAGGAACCCAAGAGGAAGGAGAAAAGCCAGAGCACGACAGTTGAGGAGGATAAAAATCCTGAAAATGAGACAGAAGTCCACAAGGAGGAAGCACCTTATGTAGCTCCGCCAGCTTATGTACCACCACTTCTATTTCCTCAACGTCCAGTGAAAGCAAAAGAGAAAACGAGTTTCAACAGATTCGCAGAAATATTAGCCAAACTACATGTTACACTGCCATTTTCTAAGGTGATTTCTCAAATGCATACATACACTAAAATCTAAAAAGACATTATTACACATAGGCGTGAACTGAAAGATATAGATCATGTTGCCTTGGATGCAAACTATAGTGCAATGATACAACGTAACATGCCTAGGAAAGCCAAAGATTATGGTTCTTACACTATTCCTATTAACGTAGGAGACGTGGATATTGATGATGCATTATGTGACCTAGGTGCTAGAATTTCTATCATGCCATATATTCTTTATGAGAAGCTGAATATATAAACCTTAGCAAAAACATCACTTGTCATTAGACTAACCGATAGGTCAAAAAGAGTTCCCTACGGTGTGCTAGAAGATATGCCTGTGAAGGTAGGAAAATACTATATACCTGTA
>JAWWMW010076802.1:0-13412 GCA_035048345.1 Echeveria elegans
TGCATATGAACTATTTGAGAAAGATGGAAACAGGGCTATTGTCATCGACGAATTAGCGTCAGTAAGTCTCTAAGTTTACACACATGAAGGACCTTTAATTTTTATTAGTTTCAACTAACAGTTGATTTTTCGTGAATGAAAAGTGACCTGAAGAAATAGTTTCTTTTCTTGCTATTTCCATTTTCCCCAGCCTCATGTGTACTGTTGTTGACTAATGAGAATTAGTTTGTTGTGAATTACTTTTCTGTTGTAGTCTCATGTGTTATGTGCTTGATGAACACCTCACTTGTTTAAATGTCCCATTTAAGCATATTAATGCTCATGTGATTGTTTTTCAGGAGCTAGGTCTTAGTCCTTCTGTTCCTGTCCATGCCGTCCTTCACGACTGGATTAGACATACGGATGGAAAACTTAGCTTTCTTGGTTTTGTCAAATTGTTACATGGAGTGTCTACCAGAACTCTTGCCAAAGTTCAGTAAGTCAGACAGCTACTAAAGGATGCCGAGTCACAAAGAAGAAAATCACCACATAATGATTATACAAAGAAAAAGGGATCAGAAAATGAGGAAAATGCCCCTTCCATCAAGGGGTCGTGATTGAAGCTGAAATTTGGTTTTTATAGTTTATAACTTTATATGAGAAGAGTATCTGGCAGGTATGGTTGTGTGCGGAATTAGTGATGCAGTTGCTGTGTGTATTGATGTGCCCACTGTAACGTAAAGAGTCCGCTCAAGTCTAGTTATTATGGAAATGAGTGGATCTATTGAACAACTTATTTGATTTTTTTATGTTGTGTATGCAGTTGTGCTAGTGTTCAGTTGGAATGTTAAATGAGGCTTTCATATAAGTTTGAGATGCTGACACAGAATGTTTCAGTCATCTATTGAACATATTCAATTCACAACACAAATGGAACTCCCAAGGTTAGATCCCGTCCTACAGATTGGTGAATATGGTGGGAGTTCCTTCAGCAGTCACGTGATCCAACAACTTCACGTCAGTTGATGGTTAACACTTCACAAAGAGTTCAAGACCCAGCCTCATTTCTGTAAATTGAAAATGACATTTTAGCAAAACTGTTTTCACAAGCTACAAGGGTTTGCTCTTTCGTCTCTAGCCTTAATCCGTCCTCAGCTGAGGTAATGAACAGGTTAATCTAGCTACATTTCCATGTTTGTTGTCCATTCTCCCTGCCATTTTAATTGCGGAGAAAGCCTGGATCATCAATAGAATCTGTGTAAGCACCATAGCAAATAACAGTATGATTTCACACTGAGAAGATTCATTTTATCAAATATTTAAGAAAAGAGAGCGAAGTAAGTAGTCACTGAACTGACTTCAAGCATAGATACGGATACTTGTGCCGTAAAGCCATCTAAACAGAGTTCAAAAGCATCACGTGAATGAGTACAATCAATGCAGGATGATCTGTCACCAATGCATCACTTTCAGTTTCTTACTTATCTTACCAGGAAGGCACAAGCACAATCATGCAGTACCTGCCGCATACAATTACTGGAAACCCAGCAACTGAAACACCACAACTACGACAGCTCGAACAATGGTACAAACAAAATTACACAGCCCCACTAAAACCTCTTCACAGAATGACAAATAGCCAAACCATTGCATTCCAAGACCAACAGCCTGAGAGCTACATACCATTTTGTCATAATCAGAGTCTCATATTTTCTACCTGAAACTTGTGAACCTTATCACAACCTTGACAAGATGGATCACCAAAAGCTGAAACCAGCTCCAGTAGATTTACATTCTGGGGCCCATATTCGAATTTAGTGAGACTTGCATGACTGGTTTGGAAATGTGTAAACTTATATTTACCTGTCGGTCACCGCGAGCAATTTATATTTGGTAGGGATATTTTGAACAAATCAAAAGTTACGGTGGTGTGTTTGGAATAAAGAAACCTGAGTGGGTAGAAGTTGAAAAGGCAAAATAGAGTATGGAGGAGGTAGCGACTAACGACGAGTACGAGACAATCCCCTTCTCTCTCTTCCTTGAATCGAATCGGTGTCTCGATCTCCTCGTTTCTCTCTTCTCATCGATTAGGGCTTCGCAGGAGCCTCGTAGTCCTCCGTCACTCTACCAGATTAAGGTTAGCTCGGATCTTTCCTTTGCTACCATCCAATTGAATCAACACTTTGTAGAAACCCTAATGCGGCGGATGTCGTTGATTACCGGATTTTTTATTTGATTTTGTTGGCGTATTGAATTTTGGATTTTGTTTTGATTGGAAAAGCATGTTTTTTTATGTTGAGCAGGTTGGGGGAATTGAGAGATTGAGATAGATTTATCCAATTGGGAGTTGGTGGCTGACAAGTGATTAATTTTGGTTTAGGAATTGGGAGGATATCTGGATTAGGATTTGATGTGTATGTAGAGATCCTGTGCTTTCAATATCAAGTATTTGGGGTGTTGGGAATCCAGATGGCCAATCATGGTGCCGGGAACAAGTTTGTTTCCGTGAATTTGAACAAATCGTATGGGAAGTTTTCAAATTCTGCCTCGTATGGAGCAAGGGTTAGGACAGGAGGTCAGATTGGGGGTGGCGGAGGAGGAATGGTGGTTTTATCTAGGCCTAGAAGTTCCCAAAAGACTGGGCAGAAGCTTTCTGTTCCATCCCCCGTGAATTTGCCTTCGATGAGGAAAGAACACGAGAAATTTGATTTATCTGGAGCGGGTGGTGGGTCGGCTGGTGGTGCAGCTGGAAGTAGTTCAAGGCCATCGTCAGCTGGAATGGGTTGGACAAAGCCGGCAGTAGTTGTTGTGCAGGAGAAGAGTACTGAAACACTATCAGATGTTGTTGGTGGGACTATGTCTAGTGTTGAAGGAGTGAGCAAGCTTGGCAGTTTTTATATGCCTCCTCCCAGATCAGGCAGTTCGGCTGACGTTACCAGTTCCTCTCAGCTCAGAGCTTATACAGCGATGGAGAAAGTAGCAATTTTGAGGGGTGAAGACTTTCCTTCATTGCATACTGCTCTGTTGACAGGTACTGGTAATACACACAAGCAGAAAGATGGTGCAAATCAAAAATCAAAGCAACTTCCTGCTGATGATCTATCTAGCGACCTCTTGGATAATGCTCATATAGGTACGGTTGATATGCATCCTCAAGGCCACACTTCTCAGCAGAATATGGGTTATGGGCCCTCAGGGAATGATGTTGGAGGACTGCGATTTAGTGGCCCAAGATCAGCCGAAGAGTCTCAGAAGCAGGAAAGTTACATTCGCGGTTCCTTTCCTGAAGTTCGATTGAACCCGCGGTCTGATTGGACAGATGATGAACGTGATACTGGTCAGGTATTTACTGATAGAAGCAGAAATCATGGTAGCCTAAATAATGAAGGATACTGGGATGGAGGTTTTGAAATGCCCAGAAGCAGTTTCATGCCCCCTAAACCAGCTCCCAACGTTTTCAATAAATGGGGTCAGCGCGGCAGTGAAACTGGTAAAGTGCTTTCCAGTGAAGTCTTAAAGGCTGACTCGTATAACAGAGATGCTAGACCGACCAGTAGAGAAGGACGGGATCGTAATTCTTGGAACAGTTCAGAGTCTCATAGTGAAGGCCGGGATATCAATTCTTGGCGAAGCCCGTCCACTTCTTTCATAAGACCCAAGCCCCAAGAACATATGAATAATGGTAGTGCTTTTGGTGCAGAACCGTTCAACATGAAGAGAGAAATGTCAAACGACAATAGGTTTGTGGCTCCACCATTATTGGATAGAAAAAGTCCAAGTTCTATTGAAGGAGGAAGGCAGCGATGGAACAACAATGTAGAACCTTCTGCTCCACAAGGATCCAATAGATACAGAAACAACAGTTTTCAAAATGGTTCACCAGTAAAATCCACCTTCTGTCTTGGTGGGAAGGGGTCGTATGTGAATGATCCACTACTGAATTCCAGTAAGATGAAGAAGCCGTTAGCATACAATGAGGACTTGTCTCTGGAGGATCCTTTTAATGCTAACGGTTATGATGGGCGATATCCATTTTCCGGGGGACTTGTGGGAGCGGTTAAGAGAAAAAAGGATTTGCCTAAACTCACTGAACTCCATGATCCTGCCAGGGAATCCTTCGAGGCTGAACTTGAAAGAGTTCAGAAGATGCAAGAACGAGAACGACAACGGGCTATTGAAGAGCAAGAAAGAGCCATGCACCTAGCCCGTATGAAAGAAGAGGAGAGGTTAAGGCGGGTTAGAGGGGATGAGGAAATGAAGAGGAGATTAGACGAAGAGGTTAGAGAAGATGCTTGGAAGGCAGAACAAGAACAGCTACAAGCCATACTAAAAGCTGAAGAGCAGAGGATAACAAGGGAAGAGGAAAAACGGAGGATGCAGATGGAGGAAGAGAGGAGAAAGCAAGCTGCTAAGCAAAAGCTGTTAGAGCTGGAGGAGAAAATTGCTAGGAGGCAGGCCGAGGCTACCAGAGATGGTGCTGCCTGTACTCTCGATGTCTCTTCAGAGCACGGGAAAGAAAAAGGAACATCCAGAGCTGCAGATATCAGTGACTGGGAGGATGGAGAGAGAATGGTGGAAAGGATGACCACTTCAGCTTCATCTGATTCCTCCGGTCTGAATAGGTTTGTTGATTTGAGTTCTGGGCATCACTCGTTTGCTGATAATTCTGCGTTGCCTGGTCGTGGAAAAAGTATCAATTCACAGAGACAAGATGCATATGAACGTGAAGGCAGCTCAAACTTCACATTGCATAATCAAGAGAGTAACTCAGCAAGGGATTTTCCTTTCCATTCTAAAAAATCTGTAACAAGGAAAGATCTATACGGAGGTTCAGGATTTATGTATCCACAGAACTATACCAAGGCCGGTACCCTTGATCCAGATGTGGATGACCCTTTCCAAACCAGAGGGCAGAAATGGAGCTTCCCTGGTGACTTGAATCCTGAAATTGATGCAGAGATACATGAGAGGTTCACTGAAAAGCTTGGGGATTCTGGCTGGGAAAGTTCGTTGTCTCATCCAACTCGTTCCACTTATCAGGGAAGACCTTACCAGAATCCCGAATTAGGTGAAGTTTATTCGTACAGCAGGTCACGATATTCTATGAGGCAACCCCGGGTCCTCCCTCCCCCATCAATCTCCAGGAACTGGACTTTAAATAGAGGTGGAACAGAAGGGCCTGGTCTTTCAACCTCACTTGATAGGGCGATGGACAGTAATTATGTAAGGGATTCCGAAATGCCGACAGGGTATGATAACGTCCGGCAGGAGAGCCTAGAAGATCCAGAAATGGTTGCTTTCCGCACAGGACATGCTGCAACGAGAGACCAGCTACTTGAGGGCAACGACTCAATAAGATGTGATTCTCAGTCTTCACTATCTGTAACTAGCCCCCCTAGCTCTCCTGCCTATCTTTCCCATGAGGACTTGGAAGAGTCGAGAGGCACTCCAGGCTTATCAGCTGAAGCAGATGAAGTTGTAAGGTCATCCAGGACTGATCCAGACATAAGGAGTCATAGCTTTTTGAATGCGAATGATGAAGAGTGGATGGTTGAAAATCGTGAAAACTTGCAACAGCAAGAAGTCTATGATGAAGGTGGAGAGTACCAGGAAGGAGGCGAAGTCCATGCTGAAGATGCCGCTGATATCGACTTGAATGAGGAGTTTGGAACTTTAAATTTAGTGGGGAAAGATTCACCTGGTGTGTCTGAGAACTTGATCTTAGGATTCAATGAGGGTATTGAAGTTGGAATGCCTAGTGATGAATCAGAGAGCAACCAAGATCTAACCAGCAAAATTTCTACGCCCATTCCCACCGACTCTTTGCAAATTGTTGGACACGTCCAGGCCCAGTCCTCCACCCAGATGCAAAAGATTGAAGAACAAACTGGTGATTTGGCCATCCATTCAAATATTAATCCCCAGACATCTGCAGGACTCACAGAAGCTGAAGCTAGTTCTGGCAAATCCCTGCCAACCTTTGCTGCTGATCCAGTTAGTCAAACAGCTACATCCTCGATGCATGCAGCTCCAAACCACCAGGAGGTACCAGTCAAACTTCAATTTGGCCTGTTTTCAGGGCCGTCATTGATACCAGCTCAAGTTCCTTCCATTCAGATTGGATCCATACAGATGCCTCTTCATTTACATCCTCCTGTCAGCTCCTCTCTCTCTCATCAATCAGGACCCCTATTTCATTTTGGTCAACTAAGGTATAATACCCCAATTTCACAAGGAATATTACCGTTGGCTCCTCAGGCAATTTCTTTTGTTCAGCCTACTGCGCCAGGTCACTCTACTAACAGTAACTCAGCGGGGCCCGTGTCAGTCCAACCTGTACAACAGTATTCGCATTCTCAAAATGCAGCGAATGGGGATACTCTGGTGAACAGTCGTGAATCTTTAAGTAAAAATATGATGACTTCATCTGTGGATCCTAGAAGCAACAACTCTATGAAGAATGACAATGGACAAGGCTTAGATGTGAAAATAGAGGACCAGTTACCACATGGTTCAACACCCACTGATCCTATATCTTCAACGGATGGGGGGCAGGTGCAATCAAGAGTCATACCGCATCATCAGTTTTCAAGAGAAAGAGTAATGATTCGGTCTAAAGCTCCGGGTCCAGTATCTGGTGGCAGGGGTAGGGAAAATTTTTCTTCTTCAAGAAGTTTTGGAATCAGGTCGTCTTCCTATGTGGTAAAGTTTCAATGCAATGGTCAGCAAGGTGGGAATCAGCTTCAGATAAATTCTGATAGACGGCTTCCTGGTACGAATGATAAAATGAACTTTGGCCCTAGAGGTGATAGAACATCATCTAGAAATGCTTCCTGGAGAGGTGTTTTTTTGGGAAAAGTGCCAACTCAAAATAGTGAATCGAAGGATGTCACAAGTGGAAGCAAGGTTGATAAGGGTAGTGGAAGCAGTATCTCTGTTGTTAGCCATGATGCGTCACAAGCTGGAGAAGTGTGTCATAAAAGAAATATTGAGGAGGATATGGACACAACTTTGCAAAGTGGCGTTGTACGAGTTTATGACCAGCCGGGGATTGAGGTTCCTAGTGACGAAGATGACTTCATTGAAGTTAGGTCGAAGCGCAAGATGCTTAATGATAGGCGTGAACAAAGAGTAAAAGATAACAAGGCCAAGTTCCGAGTCACCAAGGTGAATCTTTTAGCTTGTTTTGCCCCCTTATATTTTATGCGAAAGATGCTAACTCCTTTTATTGATACAGAATTTACAGAAACCGAGATTTACCTCTCAAACTCGAGCTCCAAGGAACAGTAACAAAATGTCATCCTCATTAGGTAGAGGACCACCTCATGAAGCTCAGACTAGTGTTTTTGCAACTGAGGATAGGAGCCAAGTTAAGACTGAAGCATCTGTCGGGGTTGACTCCATCTTAGTATCCCAACCCTTAGCTCCTATAGGAACTCCTTCCACTCACAGTGATGTCTGTTTTGAGAAAAGAGCCCACTCTATCATGTATGTTACTCTTTTAGTGGGAGTTTTACAAACAAATAGTAGCTCCGCAAATATTCATTTGCTCAATTTTATTGCAGGTCCGTTCAGGCAGGTAGGCTATCTGATGCATCAACTGGTGGAGATGTTGGGCCAGGATCTACAAAAGAGAACAAGAGCAAAGCCATGGAGAACGTTGAAGCATCATTGGGTTCTTGGAATAATGTCTGGGTCAGTCAGCAGGTCTATATACAACCCTTAAAACTATCTTTGAATCACAGATTTTAATTTTTAAGATGGTGGATGCTAGCATGATTTTGATAAAAGTTTTACAAATTTGTTGGATTTCATATTTTTGTATCTATCTCGGAAAGTTTGGTGTGGCCATATTCTCTTCAGTGTACGGTTTTATGCGGTCTCTAGTAGCCATGGCTGTGGTTCCCTGATGTTTTGGAGCAAATGCAGCCGTGAATATAAGTTTCTGATTGAACTAATTGGCAGACTGACTGATTCACCCTCTGTCGAGTGAAGAGTATTTAACCTTGAATATTGTTTGTGCCATCTTAGACTTACGCAACTTAATTGGCTGCTGTTACTACAATTCCTGACTTCTCTTTCTTGGTTGCTAGGTCATGCCCCTGACACAAAGTCAGCTAGATGAAGCCATGAAGCCTGTGCGACTTGATGCCCATGGTTCTAATTCTGGAAGAACTTCTGGGTCAACTGGTGTGCCGGTATTGTCTTCGTCAAGTATGGTCAATGACAAGTCATTTTCATCCTCTGCAAGCCCGGTTAATTCTCTTCTTGCTGGCAAGAAAATCCAGTTCGGTCAGTTTGGATCCACTTTACTTCAGATTTTTGTATGAACACGCTCCCTTAGTTAACTTCCTTAGTTACACTTTTCTTATGTATGAATTCAGGTGCTGTCACTTCTCCATCAGTTCTCACTTCTTGCAGCAGAGCTGTTTCTCAAGGGGTTGGAACTAGTCGATCTGACCAAGTGTCCCATGAGTTATCTGCTTCAGGGAATGTGCATTCACTCTTTAATGTCTCGGAGAAACAACCTAAAGAGTCTAGCACTCACATAGGCGTATCTGAATCTGATGTCAATTTAGCAGGATCTGCAGTAGCTGCTGCGACTAATGATATAATGGGAAGCGGAGCTGGTCGTTCTGATGTTTCAGATCCTGAAGGTTTCAAACAGGCAACTGATGATGGTAGAGCTACTCGTCCTTGTTTATGTTGATAATTTTAATTCTGATTTTGAATCAGTTATCAGTCAGCATGTTCAAGTTTTTTTAAGTATATTTTTATTATGGAAACTTATGCTTGCTTTGGCAATCTATAGGTGTTAACAATGATCAGAAATCTTCAAGTCAGTCAAGAATTGAAGAATCACTTAGTGTCTCGCTTCCAGCAGATCTGTCAATTGAAATGTCTCCCATCTCTGTGTGGCAGCCTCTGCCAAGCCCGGAAAATGCTCAGCACCATATGCTTTCACATTTTCCTGGGGGACATCCTACTCATTTACCTTTCTATGAAATGAATCCCATGGTTGGAGGGCCAGTCTTTGCTGTTGGGCTTCCTGACGATGCATCCGGATCTCAAACACAATCTCAGAACAACAGTACAACAGTGTCAGATCCACTTGGTGCATGGCAGCAACACCACCCAGGGCCTGATTCTTTCTATGGACATCCTGCTGGGTTTCCTCCTTTCATGAGTCAGCCCGGAGAGATTCCAGGTGCTCAAGGCCCTCCTCACATGGTCGTCTACAATCATTTTGGGCCTGTTGGACAATTTGGACAAGTAGGTCTTAGTTTCATGGGAACGACATACGTACCATCTGGAAAGCAGCCTGACTGGAAACACAACCCTACTTCCTCTGCTATGGCGACTGGTGATGAAAATATTAACAACATGGGAATAAACTCTGGCCAGCATATTCCTCATAATATACCTGCTCCGATCCAGCATCTTGCTCCTGGCCCTTCCCTGCGTCCCGTGGCACCTCCTATGGCTATGTTCGATGTCTCTCCATACCAACCGGTAAATATTAGGCATCCACTTAAACTCTTTGGTTCATTTTGTCATTAAATGGGGCTGATTACGCTTGTTTTTTCTGGTTTTGCAGCCATCTGACATGTCTGGTTCCGTTAAATGGTCACTTGTTCCTCCACAGCATCTCCATTCAATGCCTCAGCTACATCCTGAAAGGTTAATGCATTCGCAACTCAGCAACAGACCTGCACCAGATAAATCAACGGCTCCGGCTGCACTCATTAACAGGTTTCCAGACTCGCAAACTGCATCTGGTAATAACTACCCATTAAGTAACAGTGGTACCACAGCACCTCAATTTCCAGCTGAGTTGGGCCTAGTTGAGTCATCGGGTTCTGCTTCTTTTGATCCCTCAGTGTCTAAAATGAGTGAGACGAACGTTGATGCTGGAAAAATAGGTTCCTCCCAGAGCGGGGGCAGCAGCCAGAGTATCACATCTATGAAGAGTCGGTCGCATCAGCAGAAACATGCGCCATTTCAGCACCACAACCACTCAGGATTTAACCACCATAGAGGTGGCTCATCCCAGAACAGTAGCAGAGAGGGTGAGTGGCCCAACCGACGAGCTGGGTATCGTTCCAGAAACCATTCAACGTCAGGGACAGAGAAGAACTTCCATCCTACAAAGGTAAAACAGATCTACGTGGCCAAACAGCCAGTAGCTAATGTGACAGCCGAACCAGGCACATCATGAAATATGGTTGCCAATAGTAATGCATGGTGTTCCATGTATTTCTTGTTTTGAAGATTCACCATTTTTGAATTTGTACTCTAGCGATTAAATTAATCTCCCCCAATATGGAGGGGTGAATACCAGTGTCATTATGGCCGTTTTGATTGGATTGGTACATCCCCAAGTGACTATTTTAGGGTCTTTCTTTCCCTCTTCATTGTTGTATATTAAGAAACGTGGATTAGTCTGGGGTATAATATTTAGAACCTTCTGGAAGCCTGTCTACCCTAGAATCCAAGAATATTCAACATTTGAATTTTGAACTCATGTTTTGTTATTATTTCGTTGTCGTACTAACAATGTCTTGTATCCATTTAGGATGTCCCAAATGTATATTCTCATTTCTTTAAATGGAACAGCCGCTTTCTTATTTTTTACTCTCGCGTTTATTATCTATCATATAATTTTATTTATTTACGCATTCTTCTTCATTTCTCTCCTCGCAATAATTCAATATCTTAATTTTTGTGTCAAGTTTCAAATGGAATACTGATATTGGGACGGAGGGAGTAGAAGAGAAGTAGTAGTCAGCTCAGCAAAAGAAAAAGGAATGCAAAAGGGAGGAAATTCGACATACACAGAAAGTTGACGTTAATCAAATGAGCTTCCCTAACTGCTAGCTTTGCTTGGATGCATCACTGAAAGCACAGATCATCATTAGAATCGAAGCACTAACGCTGAGTATGACGTGTTTAATTAGGCTCAAATAAGCATATTTATCGGTTACATATGCTCGAAGAATATGACCAAGTAAATGAAGATGTGATGTATTAGGTTACGTCAATGGAGCCAAGGAGAATGAGAACATGCATCTTTAAAAGAATGCAAGGATTAGGTGGATTTGTTGTGCAGATATTGACTCATTCAATCAAAATCTAGATTTGGTTGTTTAAGAAAAATAATAACAAAAGCAAAGATCATTGCATGGGCTTCTGAAGGAACCTGAACTAAGAGTGCTGGACTGAGGAATGAGTTGAAGCAGCCCAATTCTAGCTGGCCCAAGAAGCTGGGAAATGTCACGCGTTTGGCGTTGTACAAAAGCAAGGAAAGCGTGGCTTTGGTAATGGTTGCTGGCCGTCCGATCAGATTGGGATCAATGGTTAGAGGCTGGAGTATTTAATCATCGCTTCCTAAGGGTTTTTGGAGAACAACATATGCTCCTCATCTCAGATCCAAAAAAAGCTCTAGTTCGTCATTTCTTCTCAATTTCATCTCAAGATCAGGTCGTTCAGATCGAATTCGTCAGTTTTGTTGAGCGATTCAGTAAGGCCAGGTTGAGTGCTTGTAATAGAGTAGCAGACATCATCTTGATCTTGTTTTAAGGCTGAGTTTGGCTAGGTTTCATAGCCTTACTTGTGTGTTGCTGGATGTTGCAACGGTTCGCCTTGGTTACTCTGTGTAAGGACGTTTTGGTGGCTTGGACAGCCATGGTTTCATAGTGAATTTGGAGACGGGAGGAGCTTCACCGTGGATGTACGACGACGGATCTTTGGATCTTGAGGAACCAGTAAAGTCTTGGGTGTGTTCGTTACTTTTCTGCACTTTATTTTTAGTTTCTATTCAGTTCTGGTTCTCATTCATTTCTGTGTGAATCTTGGTTGCATAAAAGGTTTAGAACATTAGAACAGATTGTGATTTTGAACTGATAGTTATTAGGACAGATTGTGTTCTAGTTAATTAGTTGATTGAATCTGTGCAGATTTGTATTGCTTGATTTGTTAGGTTTGTTACAGAAAATATAAACTCTGATACAGTGCAATTTCTAGCCTAGAACAGTGTAATATAACTCTCAGAATACATCAGCATAGGTGATTTTTTCGAATGTGTCAAGTTATTTGGGCTTGAGCTCAAGCGGTCTAAGGCCGTCTTCATCCCTTCTCGTTTCTAAAAACACATATTTTATTAGTATATAATACATCGTCCCGATGAGAATGCGGAGGGAACAGACTAATCATCGCGTTCATTACATCAATCGAAAGAATATATAGTTATATATCATAAATACTTTGCTCAATAATCGATAAAATATGGAATCTAACTGATCAAATGGTTAACTGTTGGTCAAATACACGATTAGAGTGCCATGATTTGTAATAAATGATAGAAGATTAGTACATTTTTGAAATTATGGTGAAGATATGATAAAATTAATTCTATTATATAAATAGTTGTAAAATCAATTCTGACATCATATGTAAGTCGATCGACAGACTATATGAACCGTTTAAAACATAATCAAACTACCGCACAAACCCTACATCATTGCCCCCACGTATGGCCAAAATCCTTGTTATAATAGATTATGTAACTAAAATTGATAATCATATAGTTAATCTTCATACATTTAGCAACTATTTTTCGTTGCTAATTTCCTATGCTCCAACTAAATAGTTCCAGCCCAACCTTCCTCCCTATCATCGCTTCGCAACCTCTCACCTCAATCCCTCTCGCCTTCGCCGCCGTTCCAGCCCCCTCCCGCCTTAGTCGCCGTTCCAACCCTCTCACCGTTCCATCCCCTCCTGTCTCCTCCAGCAAACCCAAATCCCAACCCAAACCTTCCTCCCTCTCATCGCGTTGCTCATCTCTCACCTCAGTCCCTCTCGCCTTCATCGCCGTTCCGGTCCCCTCCCGCCTTCGTCGCCGTTCCAACCCTCTCACCGTTCCAGCACCCTCCCGCAAACCCAAAACCCAACCCCCGCAAGCCGTCGCCCTCGACTTCGTCCCCCCTGCGCCATCGTCACAATTCGTCCCCCTACCGTCGCTCTCTCACCTCCTGCGCCCTCTCGCAAGTCGTCCCCCTTTGTCCCCCTGTGCCCTCTCGCAATTCGTCCCGGTGTCGTCGCAATTCGGGCCCTACCCCTGCCTTAAACTGCCGATTGACCACACCTCAGGTCGGTGAATTCAGCTTCTTACCGCTAATTAATTCATAAACCGCTTTGCCCCCTGCCTCAAACTGCCGATTGACCTCACCTCAGTCGGTGAATTCAGCTTCTTGCCGCTAATTAATTCCTAAACTGCTTTGCCCTAAGAAGTTCTCACGTCCAAACGCATGTTCACATGTTTCCCTTTTTTTTACGCAGTCTATGATCGAGCATTGTGTAGGTGTTCCTAAACTGTTTTGCCCCATTCCTCAATACCATTTAACCTTCGAATCCTCAATACCATCTAACCGCAC
>JAWWMW010076812.1:0-13411 GCA_035048345.1 Echeveria elegans
AATAATATCATCTAAAGCTCGAATTGTTGCACCTTGGATTAAACCAATAAGTCCAAATGCACCGTCATTACCATTGCCTCTAGGCTGGTATTAGTAGTCTTGCGCTAAGCCGGTTTGACGTCAATGAGTTTGTTCTTTATAGTTTGTTTGGTTGCAGAGAAAAAGAAGAGGAAATGAAAAATTAAAGAAAATTTTTGAGTGAAAAAAATGTGTGTTTGGTTGTATTTGTATAGGAAAAAATAGCAAAATGATATTAATTTTTCCTTACAACTTTCTCATGAATTCTTTAATTTTTTTTTCTAACTTTTTTCCCGCAACCAATCGAAACCTTAATATTTTTGAGAACGTGATTCAAGTGCATTCTCAGCAGCAGCTTAAGGCTCGAATGTAACAAATCCAAATCCCCTGTTCTTGGATGTATCAGAATTCACAACAACAAAAGCGTCCACTACGGTTTCAAACGACTCAAAGTGTTCTCTTAGTTCCTCGTTCGTACAATCTTGCGGTAGGCCTCCCACAAATATCTTCTTATTGAGCCCTTCCAAACGACAGTTGCAGCTTTCCTAAACAGAAACTGAATGAATACAATACAAACAATTTCTGGAATGAACAAATTAATCTGTCCTGAGGCGTTCCACAATCAGTAGCTCTATACATTATCAGTGCAAATGAATATATGCATTTTTTGCCCAGACAGTATATGCACTGATTACAAGCTTCTGCTAGACTTCTAGTTACATTGCCGATGCTTTTGTAGTGTCAACTGTCAAATAAAACTTTCAATTGGAGCAGTCATTTTCAGTTCATATGCTGCTTGGAAGTAATCCGCTGCTTGTTCGATTGAGCCTTCCATTTTTGCTACCAGTCCGAGATTTAACCATGCTTCATGATTTGTGGGTTCCAATCTTAGTGCACTCATCAGTAAGCTTCTGGCAATCGGTAGGCACTGGTTACTATAATTTATTAATATTTCGGCAGTTGAAACAATGCTTGGGACATAGTTGGGTTCTATTGACAATGATACTGAGAAGGCAACTAAAGCTTGCTTGAATTGTGATTGAGCTTTGAGCAGCAAACCTGAAACAGATGACGCGTGCAAGATAATAAAACTGAAGGATGAAGTTCGATATCGAGATAAGGTACTACATTTTGCCGTTCCATACCTGTTGCATGCCAACTTCTAGGAGAATAGAACTCATTCGACTTGGCTTGGTTAGCACATATCTCTGCATTGGTCCATGATTTGAGTTCGGAGTAAATTCCAGCTAAATCTTGCCACACTTTTAGTTCAAGTTTCTTTTCCGCTTCTAACTGTAAAGAACATAAGCTAGTTGTAAGTTTCCAAGCAACAGCACGTAAGTCATAAGAATGCTGCATAACTATAACACAAAATGATTTCTCCTTTATTGTACACTAGATGAGAAAAGTTAATGATTTGTGGTTGTTCATGAGTTTGTAGCACTAGCACTTACCTCGAAACTTAACATCTTGACTTGAGACTCTTTATGAGCTTGAATCAAAGCCAGTAACAATCTGTATGTATCTATGGCTTGCTTGGGCTGTTGTTGCGCTACTTGAAGCACAGCCTTCAATCTCAGGAGTTCCAGCTGATCCATTCTCTCAGTCTCCTCCAAACCAAGTTCAACAATTGTCTCCGCATCTCTAAATCTTTGCTCTGCAGATACTATCAGGGCTAAGAGCTTCCAACCTCTTCCGGAGGTTCCACCCAATTTTTCATTGAATTTCATAGCATAATCAAAAGCAACATTTAAGTTCCTTTGCACAGCATTTTCCAACCCAAGGCTAAACATAAGTTCAGGGTCCTCATTACCATTGCTAACAGATGCTGCATCTTTCAAGGACATCAACGATTTTTGCTGAAAAGGAATTCTTTCCAAGTCCGAAACAGAAAGTCGTGCTGCATTACCATAACAAACACCAAGCAACAGGTGGGTTTCGCTCAAGAAATGGTTGCTCTGGTCACCTATCAAGTCGATCACTTTTTGAGCAAATTTAACCCCAGCATGCGCACTTTTTGATTCCTGTGAACATAATTTTGCTCCTAAAAGAAGAGAAGGTATATAAGGCCTGTGCCTTTCTTCAGAGCGGTCCAAAAGCTTCTTTAAAAGGTTCAGTGCCACATCAGTCTGACCAGCACCACTGTAACATAGAGCGAGATAGTACCACCTCTCAGCTCGACTATAATTACCAGGCAGGGCCTGCTCCAAGTGATTAGCTAAGGACTCTAGTGTCCCTGAAACTGATGATGCATACATTAAATGATCCATGATCTCCGGATCCCAGTCAATTACTCTTAACGCCATGTTTTTCATTAGAAGAAACAGTAAGAGGATCGCTTCTTCTATATTGTTTTTCGGAGAATTTAAACCCCAAACAAGATGATGAGGGAGGCTGGACTCAACACCACCATAAAGTAGCATGGTTGCTAATTCTTTCTGTACACTTGCCAGACACCGGCAATCCAAATTCCATGGCTTCGCCAAAGCTTGTCGATAGGCACTAATGGCATCGTGAAGAAAGCCTGCTTGTACCCACAACTTGGGAAGCAACTTGAGTGCATTGTGAAACATTTCTTGTAGCTTGCAGTCTTCGCCGAGGCTTTGAGGTAGTCCATCAGGCAAAGCTGACTCAACAGTATCCAAAATGATCTTGCATTCCTTTGCAGCCTCTTTGAAGAAGAAACAATCATAGCCGGTTAACAAACAGGAATAAAGAAGTAAGATCAAATGCTAACTCCGTATGTGTAAACAAAGGCTCTAATGTTACTTTTGTCAGGTATTTAACGTTTCCGAAAATTCCACAGGTGAAAACAAGAAGCTGTAGGATAGCAATGACTGCAGAGCATCAGAAAAACTCTCGTTTTTCTTATGCAAGGCATCTATCTCCACTAATAATTACCAATTGGACCTTGAGTTTGGACTTTGGATACCAAATAAAATATCTACTCAATGGTTTTATCAGTTTGGCGGAAAGAAAAGAAATCCCAATATTGATTGATTACCTATGAAGCTTCCGTAGTTCCATGAAGGTCAACATAGAAGGAGAGACACTATAGACAGATTCTAAACAATCAGAAAATTACCTCTAATTTTCCCGAGCCCGCGTAATGATTTTGCTTTGAGAAGAATCGCTTCCAACAATAAACTCACAGAATGCATGGACATTACAGAGCTGGGAACATTATCAGCTTTTAAACGTGGCTTCCGCTGCTGCAGACGCTCAAAGATGGCGGAGGTCATCTTCGGCGCTAAACCTTTTATATCAATTCCTTGAAAAACATGCAAGGCAGCATCATAATTACCTCTTTGAAATTCAAGCCTACCCAATAGAGCTCGAGCTTCCTGGTTCAGAGAACAAAAATGGTTCGTAAACAAAATGACCACTTGATTGGGAATTAAATAGGTTACTTCCCGCTGGTTAAGTGGGTATCAGTTAACTAGGTATACGTCCATAAACAAAAGAAGGATGACAGGATAAACATCTAAGCTTCTTGTGATGATTAATGCAAGAGGAAACCAGGAAGTACAATAAATAGATAATTGTGTTCATGCTATTTGGGAACAGTTGGGATGCAAATATACAAAAAAGGAAAAACAAAAGACAGGTGCCAGATAAATACCTCGTAATTCAGTGACAGAGCCTCCTTGAGGGTAGATTCAACATCATCAACCTGAGCCTTGTCAAATTTGGCATCACGCTCTTCATTAGTTGATGAAATACCACCACCGGAATAATCACAAGCAGCCAAGGACTCAGGCGATTGTTTGGATTTAACAGAAACCACACTTGCAGAGTAATCTCTGGTAGCTAGTGACTCAGGTGATTGTGGCAAATCTTCCAACTTAAATTGCTCCCCAGAACAAGCACACAACATTTTCTCAATAGTCACAAGTATATTTTTACTGGAAAGAGACTGATTAACCCCCAGTCACGCTCTCCCTCTGGAAACATGATCAGAAAATAAATCTAATCAACAATAATACACATAGACACCGGAATATATGAATTTCATGGCGATCAATGTGGAAGAAAAAAAAACCTATCAGGACAACAAATCCACAGGCATTCAAATTTCAAACCAAAGTCAGTCCAAACCAAATAACAAAATGATAAATAGATCAAATGACAACAAACAAGATCTACAGATAGCTTCAGTTAACCAATCAGTTTCAAAAACAAACAAAAAAATCATCCAAAATTTCAGAAGTGGTTGGCGCTGCGTACGAAGCAAATCGGTAGGAAAGCATCGACGGGATGACAATGAAGCGAATAAACGAAGAGGCATTTGAATGTGAAAGTAAATGATTACCGAGGAAGTAATTGTGGAGTCGATGGAGGAGAGAATCGCGGAATGATGGAGTTCAAATTGGCGTCGGAGACTGAAGGCGAGCGAGAGTGTGAATAAGGGCATGTTTGCTGAGGTCATGATGACCTTTCACGCGAGTCCTGCTGAACTGTATAATATGGGCCTTTTTTGTTTTTATTGACACATTTTTTTAATAAATAATTAGAATGTGAAAGATAAAATAAAATAAAAATAAGTGAGTGGAGAATATAGTATGAAAGAGAACTGTTCGAAATGGAAATAGAAAGAATAAAAAGGGACATCAAAAATGAAAATATTAAGGAAAAAAAAGAGGAAAGATGGAGTATTTATTTATGTTTATTTTCTTATTATTTTCGCATATGGGTATGGGTGCTCCATAATTTATGCCAAAATGTATCGACACGTGATTCTGCTGATCAGCCTTAATTATGCGATTACATTTTCATTGCCTTCCCTCATTTGTACTGTCTGGTTATCGAAGAAAATGAGTGCAAGAATAAGCAGAAATGAGAAATTGATAGTTGAATCAACACGCTTTTCTATCTGCAATTGTCGGATTGAAAACTTGACCTTGTATTTCAAATTTCGTATTATTGAATTTAAGTTAAAATTTATATTTGAACATGTTTCTGTAATAGTTCAACTGAGATGATTTGCTGTAATAAAAAAAAAAACTGAGATGATTTGATTTGCTGCCTAACGTAGGACAATACCAACATGATTCAGTCGGGAATGGTATCTTACCACCAACGTTATAGGATCAAATTTTCATTTGTTTTTAAATTAAATGCCTAATTTAAAGGGTTCAGTTTGGCCTACTGGATTAGTAGATTATGATAAAACAATCAATTAAAATGACAACACATGACTGGTGATTGCACTGGATAAAAATATATTTCACTCGTAGGAACTCAGAAATACGACATCAAAAAAGAGTTTAATTGTAAAAGAGACGAGTTGATATATATATATTGTATAAAATAGAGGGGTCGATAATTGATTATTCATATACAAGGATAATCGAATTGAGATATACACAACATACATTTGAATTTAGTGGGAAAAGAACCATAGGATTGAAATGTGATATTATTAGGGCATCCGCACCAGAGCACCTTCTATAGTACCTTCTCCATGAGCACCTCCTCCAAATCTCCCAAAATCAAGCACAAAAATCTTTCAAAATTGGGCATATGCACTAATAGAATTCTCTTGCACCTTCTCATTTAGAACTTTCTCCCATTTCCCCCAAAACCAAGCACAAAATGAGAGATGAAATTCTCTAGCACCTCCTCATCTAGCACCTTCTCTAACACTTCATCTCTCATTTTGTGCTTTAATGAACAAATGTACTCCATGTAACACATTCTCTCTCCAATCTATATACTTTTCATACATTCTCTCTCCAATCTATTTACTTTTCACACATTATATTACCTATTTTTATCTCACATAATCTACTTTTCTTAAAATTTGCACCTCCTTTAGCACATTCCTAGCACCTTCTCTAGCACTTCACCGGTGCATGCATATGCCCTAAGGCATGACCAAAAGGATTTGGATGAGAGAGAAAGTTGATAGAGAAAGAGGGTTAATCAATTTTTTGATCATCGTCTAACTACTCTTTTTTTTATTATAATTTCCCAAACAGGGAATCAATGTATACATGAAAGTATACAGCACGAGACTATCGCCCAAAATACAAGATTCATGATTAATTTATTACAAATGGAAAAGCAATCATCGATCCTGAATCGCTATCCATGACTAATACAACTAAAAACAATAAAACAAATAAACAACCTCTCACTCGCATGGGAGAAGAGAAATAAAAGCTCTCGCAAGCGAGGAGAGAAATAAAGGCCCTCACTATCCACAAAGTGGCTTTGCAGATGAGGAGAGAATTATTGACTGGATTCCACATGACGTGGAACAGAAGCCAGCCATTCCAAATTCTTCAAACACAGACACCGCCGAAAGAAATCGACCCGCACGCTCCACGTACTTCCTCTTTAATTACATTCATCGTCTAACTACTCGGACCATGGTTGTATATCACCATAATATATAATTTTAATCCCAAAATCACAGGATTCTGAGACATGCGAAACAGAAAGTTTATCAGGTTAATAGATCCACAATATCCAACGGATATGGAATGAAGCCTCTCAAAATCCTAAATTTCCTTCGCATCTTTTCTAAAAATAAACTTTTGACAACTAGTTTCAAACTATAATGTTGTATTAGCATCTTTTATAGTGTTATTTCATTTCAGAAATTCTATTTTCTTGGAGTATTATAAAAAAAAATAACATCTTAGAGTATTCCTTTTTAAACAAATATTTTTATTATACATTAGTACTTGTGGATCAGAATCCATCAACTGGACAAAATGAGACACTTTCCAAGGATGCCTGCCCAGTTGAGACAAAACAGAGATTTTTTTTTGTCAAAAGAGACGATCCGGAAAATCATTAACATTATGAGACATGTTTCCATCTCCATTTGTCACCATAAAAAAGCATGATTCCTCAATATCCAAAAAAATCTACAATCTTAAACTCCTTGAATCAGCCATCTGTCTCCATTTTGGCTCTTGTTTTTGATCCCTAAGTTGTCCGATTGCCTTGCACAAAATTCACATATCTTTTTGATATTACGTTAATGGGTTCAGATTCAGACGGGTCATGGAGTGATGGAATAAGAATTAGATGAGACATAATTTGTGTAAGATCGTAGTTGATAAAAATTTCACAAATAACCTTTAAAAAATGAAAAATGCTTCAAAAACAATCATCATACTTTTTTTTACAAATTTAACCGCTCAACTCAAATACAGTTTGACAACAAGGGTGTGAGGAGTGGTAGAGTCATTATTTTGGAACCTCCAAGTAGTTAAATGTTCAATCCACATTCATGACATATTCTTTCCACTTATGTGTGAAAGTTGATTTTCTTTCTATCTATGTATGAATGTTGTTATTTATCCCACTTATGTATGGACGTGTTAATCTTCTCTCCGTGAGTGTCTTGTGTGTCGGATTGCATGGACTGTTTGAGTTTTGGGCACGCTTTAGTTGTCGATGATGTATTTGTTGATAACCGGATGGATTGTCTGTTTAGACCAAAAATTTCAATAGATCTATATCTATATAACAATACAATAGGTTTTTGCACACCCCATTTATCAACGAAATATCTTCATTTAGAAATGAAAATTTCCTTGTTATTGTACTCAGCCATATATATATACCGACCAAAATTTAAAAGACGTTTTTAAAAATATACAATCTCCCGTCGCTATAAAACCAAATATATTCACCCTTTAAAAATTTGAAAAATATTCATTCAAAATTTAAAATATAAACTTAAAAATTAAAAAAATTAAAAATTAAATGGAGGGAAAACGATGAGAAGTTTGAGAGGATTTGAATGGAGATATGAGAAAAAATTGAATTTTTAAGAGATTTCGAAAGCGAGACGAGAAACATTTGTTCCCACCACATTTCCGCCGGGACGACGGGTTGACCGCTAGTTGATATATAACTCATTATATTATATATCAACTATCAAAAAGAAAAAGAGAAACCGCATCAAATTCAGTTTAAATATTGTATGAGACTCCTGTATAACTTGATTTCATCTCCAACCATAATAAATAATGACATAGAATGAGATGCAGAAAAATCCGACCTAAAGGCAGAAACTCAATCGCATTCCCGTGAAGCCGTCTTTTAATATTTATGAAGTATGACATTTTCACATGACATCCCAACAAATTGTATAAAAATTATACAATGCACTGTCTTTGTCCCTTCTCCATCATTAAATTTGTAATGCATAAGAGATACCGGTCCGACAGCTCGTCATTCAAATTGTCAAGTAAATTTAATTTAAAACATAATTCAATTGAAAAATGCTAAAAAGGAAAAACCCAATGTTTTTAGGCATATCAGTCAAGAAGTTTCATTCTCATGAAGAAGGCTCGGGGTGAAGGCTTTTTCATTCTTCTCGCCGGTCTCTTGAAATGTGGAAGTTGTTGCAGCACCGCTATTGTTTCGATGACGTTGAAGTCTTGATGGAGTTGAATCGCCGATTGAAAGAAAAAAAAATTGTATTTTAATTGATGATTTTGTATTTGATATCAGCTAAATGTACTAATATATTTTTGTATTATATGTATATATCTATCCATGCAAAAAAAAAAGTTTTCGAGTATCATCCTAAAGGTTTCACGCTTTTTTTTAAAAAAAATTTTTTACCTCAAGGTCAAGTGACTGATTGCTTGAGGGTTTATGTTCAAACCGTTTTAAACTTAACCAACTGCAGAAAATGTAAAATAAGAATAAGATCTCAGGCAGCAAATTGTTATTTTGAGCTTAGAGTCATCCAAAATTATATTCATTTGTAACTGTTTCTTTAAGTTATATTAAATCTATACATTTTGAAAATAAATATTTTTAAAAAATAATACTAAACCGTTTTCAGTTGCAATTTTGACCCATTAAAAAAAATTACAAGTTTTCAAAGTTTGGATCTCAATCCTTTAAAAATAATACAGTAACAAGCTTGGATTAGATGTGTATGCGTGACCGATGCTTCAATAATCAATAGTCGATATGAATAGTTAACATCTTACATTCCCAAAGTGTTGAGAAATTTATATCTGCAACACACGTTCAAAATGTTTCCAACAAAGGGATCAGCACTCCATCACTCGCACGCCAATTTGGTATCAAAGCTACTCAAACAAATAGCAAAAGCCTGAAACGCAGATATCGGATACCGGTAGTCCATCGTGAAAATATCCTTCCCAACTTTGCCGAATTGAAGTAGCACCTTTTCGCGATCAGATGAGCTTGGTTGTGATGCTGAATGTGCATTTGGCGCAGGGGCAGCTGGTGCCGAAGGTAAAGTTGGAGGTGTTGCGGCGATTAGCTGAAAATTCTTCACAGATGCAACTGTGACTCGTCCATGAAAATTTAGGCACCAGCATTGTAACTGCTCGTGCCATCTCGGAGATTTGTTTTTTAGTATCAGCAGTGGCTCTGGCTCTTTTCCGTTTTCGTGGAGAGTGTTGATGTCGGAGAATCGGGAGCTACTAAACTCGGTAGAGCTGCCGATTCTTCTGGAGAATGATATGCTTCGGAATGAATCGTCAAGTGAACGAGGAAGAAGTTCGGGTTGGCCAGGAACGTATCCGCCTGGCTCGACAGATGAGGCGGGGATGGAGTTCATGGTACAATGCATTCTGCGCGGCCCCCTTGTGCCTAGCACGTTGAGTTCGTAAGTGATTTGAGCAATGTTGTAACTGCCTGATGGGACTTTTGGAGATACTTTTTTTGAGTAGAAGCGACGGCTGGATCGGCCTAATGGTTCAGCGCTACTGTTATTGTAAGGAGGCTGCGTGTCGTATACTATAAACTTCGTGCCCAGGAAATTAGACCTGATACGATGCAGAACAAATACTAAGTAAATGCTTCAAACCACATTCAAAAAATCAAAAGGGTTGTAAGTACACGTCATCCAAATCATAGCTTTAGCAGAGTGATAGAATTAGCATTATTTTGACGATAATAAATACGTACCTCAATTTTCCAATGTACTTGCTGCTCGATCTTGAAATATTATCAGCATCTGTGGATATCACGTATTCAGTGCGAGTAGTTCTGCGGTTTCGTTTGGCTGACAGAAGAAACTTTCCATTTTCAACTAGGAGAGCTGCCAAGACAATGAAAGTGATACAGTAAGTTTCAGATATCGTCCTTTTCAGGATATAAACGATTAAGTAGCAAACTATAAATTACATACTATAAGCAGGAATATAAACAGATATGCGATCAAAATCATACTTAATGGGTATTTAGGCAAAAGTTTAGCTAGCTTACTAGGCGTCAACATCATCTTTTGCTAAACTGTTCTACAAGTCGTAATATATTTATGTTCTCAGAAAATAGTAAGGAACTAATCATCTGTCAGATGCATACTTGGGCTGAGACAAAGAAAAAGATGGTATGTCAAATTCGACTTGTCCCTTTTAATAAAGCACTGAAACATTCTGTCCCTCGCCCCTGGCTGCAAAAAAATTAAAAAAATTTTATAAACTGCTAAATGTTTGTCCAACTGATACAACTTACATATTTGTGCATGGGCGAAGTGCAAAATAAACCAACCTGTTTTAACGAAACTGGAAAAGTAAGTTTCCCCGAAACTTCAGGAGTTTCCACAATGTCTTTGCACATTTCACGCCATGACTTGCAAACGGATGCGCAAGCTACCACATTCTTACGCGCGGGCCAATTACTCTCACTGGCCTCCAACCTCTTGATAACATCGCATAGTAGCTCAGGAGGTAGGTAAGCCCAGCGACCATTTTGAACTACAACATGGTCCTCCAACTCGTGAACGGAACCATGTGATTTTCTAGCAAGCCTCACTTCAAAGCTCCTTCTAGACAAGCTCCCAAACCCTTCTCGTACATCACGAACTATGCTGCGGAATGACATGTTCCAACGACACTCGGAGCTCCAAATCTTGAGCTACCCTCAGTTCAGGCTGCAAGATCGAAAAACAAACCAGACTACCCCTAAGTCGAATGAGATAGCGGCAAACAATCAAAAACAATCCTGAACAAGACTCCAATTCTTAGCGGCAAAGGAAGAGAAACCGAAGGGTTTAGAAGAGGGATATAGAAAACGAGGGGAAAAGCTCAAAGCAAGAAAAGAAGATTCCAATAATACATAAAAGCCCAAAACATTCATCAAAAAAAGCGGAAAGGCTAAAGCACGTAGCAAGGTTTGATAATTTGATTGTAAACACTGACTTGAAAATAGTACAACACCATCATTTTCTTTCACCTTCACACTGGAATCTAATATTTAAAATCGAGTGACGAGTCACCATCAAAATTCTCTTTAGTTGAAAAACAAAAGAAGAAAACCCAACTAACCCACCTAAAACATTATAATCAAGATACAAAATTCCAAATTTAAGACCTTTCCCAAAAGCAACAATAACCACACCAGACACCAGCATGTAGATCTTAGACCAAGCATTACGAAAGTTCTAGCCTTTATTATTTCCACCGGCTAAAAAATACAAAAAATTACGCACAGTAACATTAGTTACTTTTGACCTATATAAGCTATTAACTCATTTCCTCAACTTTTCAACGCCCATTGTTCAATTTAGCAGCGTAGATTAGTATCAACATCTCAACGCGCTAACCTCACTCACAGATTGATAATTGCTGAGTTTCTGTCAAGGGACATCAGCAGGCAGCTGAGCAACTTCAAAAGTTCCCAAATTTGCGAAATTTAGCTTAATTTACTTACATGAACACATTTTTATTTTATTTTTCAGAAAAAAAATGAAAAGCACAAACTGATTGAAACTTTGCGAGATTGCGAATTTACAACAACTAAAGACACTCAACAATTATATGAAGAAAAAACCAATAAAAATAATAACTAAAAACTAAACAAATCTCAGTAACACGAAACCTAAAATTCCAGATGCAAAAACACTCAAATCAGGCCAAAATCAGAACTCTGCCACAAATCAATCGAACACCCAGAAGGCCAGAACAGGAATCTGCACAAAAAGGGGTTTAAAAACTGACCTTCGTTAAAATCTATGCATCAAGAACACATCTTTAACATCACCACACCCTTGAAAAATGAAAATTGTCATCTGCAGCAGGCGGTACGCCATGGGAGCTGAAATCCAGATTTTGTAGACGTTTTGATTTCTTTCTCTGGGGAGATTGGAGGAAATCGAATTTGAGATTTTTTTGAAAGTGAAAGGGTTGAAAATGAAGCATCGAAATTAAAGCCAATTTTGCCAGCTGCGGTTTCTTTCTTTTGTTAAATTATTCTGAAAGACACAAAAAGTCACTTAAATTATGTTTTTATTTATTTACGAGTGTCAAATTCGTCGTCCCGATACGTGAATTTTTTTCATATTTTAATTTAATTTTAATAAAAATTTCTAACGTTTCTCCTTATAATTTTATTCTTATAATTAAATTTTTTGAATGTTACATATTTTTTTAATTTTTGAATATAGTTTCATTATATTATTTTTAATTTTGTGACAATCCGTCATCAGAATGAAAAATCTATACGTAAAAAAATTGATCAAATACTCAATCCAATACAGTTAAATATATGGTCACATACATTTAAATAAAGTCATATATAAAAAAATACGGATAAATACGGTCAAATATGAAATAATAGGAACAAATACGTGTGGATGACGTGTGGTGTGAATAAAAAGTATGGGAGGGATATTTTTATCAAATTAAGTTTTGTTTTATTTTGTCTTTATCCTTATTTTATTTTATTATCATATAGCGATGGAAATCAGGGTTTTAGCGATGAATTTTTTTCATGATTGTTTGTGTGTTGAGGATTTTATTCTATTATTATAGTAGATTAGATTTTGGAGTAAAATGTTAAAATGTTGAATTTTGGGTTTTAAAATGTTGGAAATGAACGTTGAAGGATTTATTTCCGTATGAGTTTGACTTTTTTGGTCATTATTTGTTGGATTATGGGTGTCGGTAATTTGGACATTCTTATATTTCCATCCTCTTCAAAATTAAAGTTTATAGGATGATATTGTGTTGGTTGAGTTTTCTATCAAGAAAATATTAGGCTCAGGATTCAAACCGCGAGGCACTTATCATTTTTGATATTTCTATTTCATTTCTCCTTTGTAGGGGTTTTGTATTTCGTTGATGACCAAGAACCATTTAGCAAATCAACTCAATGTTGTCAAATACTAGTATTAATACTACGTTTTTACCGATTTTACATATTTAGGTATCAATTTTGTATTAAAACGGAGGTAGAAATGTTTTCTGGTAAAATCGGACTCTGGACCGATTTTACCTACGTTTTGATACTGTAAAAACGGTAAAATGGTAAATACTACATTTTTACCGTATCAACAAAAAAAATTAAAATAACAATGGGTCTGTTGAAAATCCAGCCCATCACCTAAAAAATAAAGAAAACACACAAAAAAAAGGAGAAAAACACCTTACGAAATCGAAAA
>JAWWMW010076851.1:0-13404 GCA_035048345.1 Echeveria elegans
TTGGATATCAGTTATGTGTGAGTCTGGAATTTTGGCAAAAACTAATTGTGTAAATAAGGTTAATTTTCTTGATACTTATATTTCCTTATCGCAACGCTTGGAAGTATGGCAAAAAAGCAGTTTCCCCTCTGTGAACATTATGGTTTGTATGGTTTCTGCCTATTCCGTTGTTTCTCTGACTTCGAAATTCATTTATCGAGTTCCATTTGATTTTTGGCGATATTTAAATAATCACTTATACAGTTCCCTTATAGCTATCTGGGTACGCCGTTCCCTACCAATCCAGTTTTGCACTCTCTTTTTAGGGCGGGGCCTTGGCAAAAGTCAAGTTCGAGATTGAACTGGTGAGTAATTCACTTGCTGATGAAATACTTGACTGTTCTCTTATTCGAGATTAAATTTTATTAAAATAACACCAAACTTACTTTTCCCAAACTTTGTCATTAAACCTTATTTTCATTTCAACCCTATTTTTTAAAACTTTCCCTATGTTTGTTGTGATTGAAAGTTGTCAAATTCTTCAAAGGCAAACGCTAATACAGAACATGGAACGGGATGCACGGGAAACACGTGATTGGAGTTTACAATGGGCATGTTCTTACTGTATATTTGATGTTGATCTATCAATTTGTTTGGATTTGTTTACGACTGTGCCACTTTACGTTATCGATTGTTTTGAGCATTTTGTAATTGTTGGGTCATTTAGATTTACTTACTCCAATTGTCCTTTCATACTTGCTAGGATTCACATTTTTTCCATACTACTGATGGCAGGTCTCTGAAGAAGGCTTGCTTTTGCTTCACTGTGTAAGACTGTAGAGGTGGCTTCTACCAACATCTGAAACCAAATGTTATCGTGCATGTTATGCTATTGTACTGCAATGTAGTTGTTACGCTGTTTTGCGCGGTTGTAAATTTTTTTAGGGTTCTCTGTGGCTTTGAGCAGCCTTGCTTACTAACAGGGTTTACATGTCGTTATTTCAAATTTCTCTCCTCAGGTTGTCTATGATTGTTGTTATAAAATTGAGAGGTCCGTCGTTGTCATGTATCTGTTCTCAGTTCATTTTCTTTCACATAGGTAATAACTTGACAATTATTTTGAACAGTATAACGCTACCAGGGTTCGCATGTTGTTATTTCGAATTTCTCTCCTCAGGTTGTCTATGATTGTTGTTCTGAAATTGAGAGGTCTGTCATTGTGATGTATCTGTGCTCATTTCATTTTCTTTCACATAGTTAATAACTTGACAATTTATTTTAACTGTGAACGCTGTTACGCACCATGTGGTTCACACAAAATCCTTTACGTATATTTCATTTTAACTGTCTGTTGTTGCTGATACGTTGCAATGAACCTCCGCAGCCCGTCGGAACGACGAGTTTGCCACTTGTATAATAGATTTAAACCACATTTATAGGGATTTAATTTTCTTAAAATAATATTAAAAAATAAAAAAGATATGATGGTCACGTCTCGTTTGTCAAATACAACAATCAAACCCCTTCATCGTTGTCGTCCGTAACAGGGGTTTGTCGTCGAGAAAAACATGGCTTGATTCTGATAATGCTTCTAACTTCGGTCATCATCAACTCAAGTTAGAGTTTAGAGAACGAAATTAGGGCAAGAAGCTCGCCGATTCCAATTTCACAGCAAAGAATCGCGGAGAGAGCACGACGGGTTAGGCGCGCGAGAGGAGGAGAAGAGCCTATTACTGGAGAGAGTTATGCTGGACTGAGAGCTCAAGGAAATTATAGACTTCCTAAACATTGCGATAACAATGAAGTGTTGAAGCTGGTTGGATTGTTGAAGATAATGGAACCACTTATAGAAAAGTTCAATTTTTTGCCACTAAATTCTTGGTTTCTATTTTGGAGTCTGATTTGGTCTGGATTTTGATTCATTGATTTAGTTGTTTGTTGTGGTCTTGATTTGTGTTTGTGAGTTGGTCATAAGTCCATTGAGTTTCAGTTCTATATCGCTCTCAATTCATTGGAAGTAAATATGGATGATCCGTATCAAAATGACAATAGTTATTAGTTACATTCAAATAATGTTAAAGGAAGTGTAGTTCGTTGAAGTTTACCGAGTTAAATGGAACTTTGCTTTGTGGTGAATGATTTTGGGACAATTTGAACTGCTGTTGTGATGTTTACTTTGATTTTTATGTGAATTCTTTGATGTAGGGATGCAGGCCACACCGCCTTGCGGCTTCTGCTCCATCTAGTCCTTTAACGTAGACAGTGTTTCACTCCTACTACTCGGGAATGTGACGAGCCAGATGAGTCAACTATTGATTCTGGAAGATGGGCTGCTAACCTGACAACTGCATCATCTTCACCTACATTTAACCTTGTGAAACCTCTGGGAGGACAGCAGAGTACGAGCTGGAGGCGGGAATGGAGTAAAAGGGACTGAACTTAGATGTTATAGCTTTAAGTTGTAGTTACAAATTGGTGATCTGTAGGTGCCTAGCTGATGTACATCTAGTGTACAATGGTTTTGATTTGTATTGCTGATTTCACCATTTTATGTAAGGGTAAGGGTATATCAGAAGTTTTCACAAGACTGAAAACACTGAAAAAGTACACGCAGTTGAAATACTGTGATATTTTAGAGCATGGATTTAAATGGAGTAGAAAGGTTTCTCCTTTCCTGTTTGTGACATCTAATGTCGGGCAGGCCTGAAATGAATTGTGACCAGTTGAATCTTATTATGCAGCAAGGCGGTTCAGTCGCCTTGTTTAACCAATTGAGTTCTTTCTGTTCAGATACGGTGCAAGTATCTCTTTGCATCTGGCGTGGTATGAATTTACCCAATTCAATTCCTCATATGTTAGAAGGTTCACATCTATCAGTTTACTCTGGTACGGAGCCTGCAAAAAACACTGGATATTTATTGCTCTCATATGACATCGAACTCGTAGGGCATATGCACCCGTTGAAATATTGAGGAAAATATTTCAACGGGTGCATATACTCTTAAGATAAGAAAAAAAGGGTGAGAAAGCTTGTTATTCGAGTTGCAGGCTTACCCAAGTTATGTGCTCAAATGAGAGGCATCCTTTCTCCCCAAAATTGAAAGGTGTAGTAGCCTCATTTACGATAAGAACATTTTCCAATCTGATACCAAAGTTCCCATCCTCAAAATATCCTGGCTCTGAGAAAGTAACAAACACAAATCAGTCATAGAAGAATGTAAAGCAAGTTGAAAACTCGTATGTAACATATATTCCATCGGATAACAAACGGCAACCAGGAAGTTTACAAAACTTTCTGAGAAGATATTTACTACTGAGGAAAGTATATTTTCAGTAACCCACAAAATTACTTGAACTAACCATCAGTCACTGTCACAGAAGCTTGAAGGGGCACATTAAGAGCATGCGGCCTAAAGCTAATCAGATGTGGACCTGTATGACAGGCCATATCCAACGCGACAGTAAGTATTATATAACTTAGAAGGGTGAAGATGCAACGATCTCATGAATCTTTACCTTCATGAACATTCAGGTACGAACCAATACCGTGGCCGGTACCATGCCGATAATCAAGACCATACTTCCACAATGGAACTCTCGCAAGAATATCAAGGGCATGACCTGCTCAATCATGTTTAAAATGACATAAAAGTGGAGTGCCAAAAAAAGCATTGCGCAAATAGTGAAAAATGAAATTCAACTTTATTTAAATTGCAAATTTCCAACGTCTATATTAAGGGTCCTAAAACCAATTCTTTACAGACTTCGGCAGCCGAGCTGTTAAATGAATAAAAAATGACCAGCAAAGTTTGTAAAAAGCGGGATGAATAGTACCATTAGTCTCGTTGGGGAATTTCGAATTTAGAGTTACCCATGCTAATATGAACCTGCAGTACAGGCAATGACACTTGTAAAGGATGGCAGTTAAGGAATATAATGTTTTACATCTGTTTGGTGATGGATAGTCATCTTGACAACACATGCGTTCATTTTATGTTATTTAGAACTCTAATTATTGCTAGGGGATCTGAAACGTCAGTTCCACAGTATCCACACGTAAGATCAAGGCCAGAGCAAGAAAAATAAAAAAAAACCATCGTATCAAAGCTCCAAATCAAATATGTGGCCGTAAAAGGACAAAGAGTTACAAGAAAACATTATAAATCATATAATCAGTGCCCATGATAGGATAACATGACTCACCGCAGTGTACTGAGTGTAGCATTCCTTTTCGATCCAAAGTGAACTGTTCTGGTTACATCATCCGATCATTACAATAAACAATTACGCAAGCAAATCACTTGGATGAGGTCGCATGTGTACATACTTGATGATAGTCTTCGGAAGGAACGACCAAGACATAAGTGAACGAATGGAAGCTAAAACGTCCGTCATTATCGTCGATTCTGATCGCTTCCGGTGAATTTGGGATTCGAATCGAGCGATGAGGAAGGTGGAGATTTTTGGATTTGTTTGTTTGGTTTTTTTTTTTTTTTTTTTTTGTAGAGAAATGAATTGTTGGAGTGAAAGCAATTGGTTACGTACTGTTTTGCTGCCAATTGTCTTATTTGACCTTGCGTTTTACGTTTTGTTGAATGTCGTTTTGTTGATTCCGCATCTCCAAATTACATGGGAGAATCTTTGAGCTCGATCATGGTGGTTTGAACTTTGAAGTTCCAGTGAAGCTGATTAAATGAATAGGTAGATTCCATGTAGGATTGATTATTCAAGGCCTGTTCATTAGATTCCAAGTAGTTTGTTGATTTACACACTATGTGAAGTGTGAGAATGAATGATAAATGAAAGCTGATGATATTTGAGGGGAGAAGTAGTGTCAGGGTTGGGTGACAGGAGGAGAGGTTGAGGTTGGGCGAGCGAGCCGTTTGACGACAGCAGCCATGTATTTTCCTTGATGTTCTGCAAGGGCGAGTTCTGATTCGTTTGCTTCTCTTGTGCCGTCGCCAGCAAAGACTCCAGCACCATAAGGAGTTCCTCCGCGGATGGTATCCATTTTGAACATACCAGCTCCAAAAGTGTAGCCGATGGGAACAAATAGCATGCCGTGGTGAGCTAGTTGAGTGATTGCTGTCCAACTGTGACAAGTAAAAGCATCATCACAAGTTTGATATGGAGCAAAACAAGGTCATTTGTGGTTCAGTTTGAATAAATCAACATACAGTCTTAAAAATGTGTATGCATAAAATATGGTGATTCAATTTATACCAAACTCTGTTACAAAAAATGGCAACTCGAACATAGCTGACATCAGATGAAAAAGACAGATACTGCACTTAAGCTTTGGCGAGTGGTGGAGCTCAACATACAATTCATGCTCGACCATGTTTCTTCAAGAACAAAATGACACGATGACTCTTACTCATCAGGATACATGATTAGCACATCTAACATACACACTGCTCAGAATGCATCTCTAATTATGAGAAATCACAATTTAATTCATAGTTACAAGATCAAAACCATGGAAAAGCTGCATAAATCCAGATATGTTCATAAACGTATATAAATTACAAGGAAATTCAATGACCATTAACATGACAAGTTGAGAAGGACCGCCAAAATATCATTTCCCAACATCCATAATTTTACAAAAAAATGGTCAATGATAGATCCCATCAAGCAGCAAAAATACAATCACAAAACTCTCCGACTCAGATATACACACCAAGTTCAATAGCATGCCCCACCATCACAAAACCAAAACGTGAACGTGTAAATCAAGTAAAAATTTTGTATACTTTGCATATTTATGAACTACCAAAATTAACAGAAAGTATTCGCCACGCTCAAAAAGTACACCAATATTTCCATCTGTCAGGGAAACCAGGGCTATTTCTTTCGCGCGGAAACTGATTTGGCTTGAACGAGAAGACTGTCATCAAAATTCTTAACAGTAATAGAAATGTAAAGGAGAACCTAACTAAATGACTTTATTTACACATGGTATAAACGATTTCTTTCGATATGAAAAAATCATCATTTAGGTGTTCAACTTAAGCACTTCAAAAAGAAAAAGCCCAGTCGAACTGAACAACTAAAATTTTCGATACAAGGCTTACCAAGTAGTCTCTTGGCCACCGCCTTGAGTTCCGGTACTGACAAAAAACCCAGCAGGCTTCCCAGTCATCTTCTGCTCCTTCCACAACTTCCCAGTCGAATCAAAAAAAGCCTTCATCTGTGCAGCCATACATCCATACCTAGTAGGAAAACCAAACAATACACCATCCGCCTTCGCCAATTCCTCCGCACTAATCTCCTCAACACTCTGATCCTTAACAGGTGCCTTCATCTTCTCCAACACCTCATCAGGTAAAGTCTCTGGTACTCTATACAACACTGCTTCAACTCCTTCAACACCATCCACTCCTTTCTTCATTCTCTTAGCTAAGCCTTCTACGTGTCCGTACATGGAGTAGAACACGATGAAGATCTTCAGCTTGTTGGTGTCAGCTAGTTGTTGTTGTTGTTCGGTATAAGTGACGACGTCGTCTTCACCGTAGACGCTGTCTTCAGCTGGGAGAGGGAGTTCGTCAGCGACGCCGATCGGAGTCTTCTTCTTGCTGGGCATGCATCCGCCGCCTTTCCCCATTTTCGAGATCAGATTTTCGGAGCCCTAGAAAGTGAGTGGAAGTAGAGATTGGTGGTATGTGGAATTTAGGGATCACAAGATAATTAATTTTAATTATTTGATGAAATCATATGCTATGATATCATTCTTTTTCTTAATCAATTTAGGGATCAAGATAATTAATTTTAATTATTTGATGAAATGTGTGCAAAAAAAGTTTTTTTTATAATTTATGGGCAATTTACACGATGACTTTGTAGGCGGTCATCCATTCTAATACTGTTCTTGCTCAAACACGCTTAACTGCAGAATTCTTATAAGATACGGTACATAGTATGATTGCCCCATATGTGTAGAGAAAGTTGTGGGTGCAAAGAAAGTTGTGGATGCAAAAGTAACAGAATTGGGAAGTGGGGGTTGGACAGGTGATCCTATAAAAATGTGAAAATATTTTGTTAGGCTTATTATTTTGTGAAATACGATATTTTAGAAAGGAAATTGTGACGATAAAGTTGCGTTTTATTAATATGTAGATTTTACATTAATATGGATTGTAACATTGAAATCCAAACACAAATCACATGTACGGACTATGTGTCAGTGCCATTGTTTATTCCTTCATTTGGTGAATCCAGATCCAGTTAGCCATCGTTTCGTCATCAGCTTCTATTTCTTTTCTCTCAGAACTTTCTATATTAACTGCAGCTTTTTGACTCCTTTACTCTCGTTGAAGTATTCACCGACAAACTAATATCTTGGTATGGTATGTATGTCTACCAAATCCACACGGGCTGATTTTTGCGCGCGCGTGTGTGATGGAACTGTTGTTGAACTTCAACATGTGAGAAGTTTTCCTTTTGAACTAATTTCATAGCTGCAGGTACACCAAGCCACCCCAGACATTCTCTGGGGATACAAAATCAGTTCGTTCACGTCCGCCGAGCGCGACAACTTGCGCATATCAATCTGATACTCACCATGATCTACTTCGGACACAGTAGCAGTGGCTAAAGTGTGCCAGAAACGGAAGATGAAGGTCAGCTCATTGTCGTCACCTCCGCCCCTGTCTCTTGGACAATTGCACAGATCTAAGCTGGAGTAATACAACGCCATTGATCAATATTGTTTGCTGGAGATTTTTTGTGTAGTTGATACTTTTAAGGAATGAGTAATTTATACTAAGATTGAATGAGAAACCAGACAATTCTACACAACTTGAAAGTCAAATGTAGACTTCGACTCTCTTGAGCATTTGTTGTGGCCGCTATACATTAAAATATCCTAAAAAAGAGGGCCTTTACTCGGGCTGACACTGGCTGTCGGAGCTAGTTATGTAAGATACAAGGACCGTGATGTCATCCAACTTCCCACCGTAGTATCTGAATCCAGCCTCCTGAGCGGCAGTGGAGAACGGAGTCTGTCTGTTTTTGTCAAGTGCTCTTTGTCGTGCCAGAGCTGCGATTTTTTGAGCTGCTGCTTGCGGCTCTAAACCAGACCTTACCGCATGAACAACTACGGCTGTGACCTCGTTGTTGTATAAGTTGTCAAATAAACCATCAGTGCCAGCAACAATGACATCTCCAGGAGCAACAGGAATGGTAAATACCTGGAGGCAAATGACGTTGGTTGATAAGTCACAAGTAAAAAGAGAATTAAGTGTTCAATCACTCTTAATTTTAATTAAAATGCTACTGTATTAGATATACTAACTATTAGTGTATTTAGTCTGAAGCACGGGGCCATAGTTCAGAGAATTGACGTAATCCATAAAATTGATTAATTAAACAAAGGAAAAGCCAAAACTAATGACCTACCTGTCCAGAGCTGGGTAGATCTCCACCGAATCCACTCTCCAATTGATATGTGAAATTGAAGCCATGCTGCTGCACTGGGGATTCGAAAATGGTGCATCCATCTCTAACAACAATGAAACCACTATCTCCGAGGTTTATAGCATTGAGACCCTGTTAAGATAAATACATGAAAAACTTCTTAAACTGCTGATCAACGCACACCCATCTACAACAAAGCAATTAGTAAGTTTGATGAATGAATTAACTGGATAATATTCATCTCACTTCTTCAATAATACATGTAAGGACCAAACATAAGGCAAAAAACACACCTGACTTGTAAGGGCAATGATGCAAGCAGTGGAGGACCCTTTGGCTTTTGTGAATGAATGGGCTTTCTCTAAAACCCTTGACGGATCAACAGATCCCTTTGGCTCTTCATGAATTGCATTAACAGAGTGCGACATAAGTTCCCTAGCAAAAAGACCAGCATTGACACCAACGTCTGCCCAGCCACCTACCCCATCTGCCACCCCAATTGCTTGTTCATCCACACAAATGAAGTGAGCATCCTCTCCTCCAGTTTCTTCTTTATCAGGGTGTGGTAGGTAACACGATCCTGACATTAACTTCATTGTTCTTTCACGCAGATATGGTCTGCTCAAAAGATAAAACACACAAGTAAGAGACGAAGGAGGAAGGGAGAATGAGGAATCAAACAGCATTTAAATGAGAGGGAGGAACCAAGGAAGAAGGGAGAATGTTCAACTCCATTAAAAGATGTTATTTGTCAACAACATAAACCTTGAGCGAAAGTTGGAAACCAACAATTGAAAAGATGAATTCCAAGGATTCTATGTACTTTATGCATTGGCGAAGAGGCATGTCTATACCAGTTTTTAAGCGGCAGGCAAAAAAATTTAAATAAAAATAAAAATTTAGATGCACAGTGAATAACCCAAGTATCCAACATATAGAAAATGAACGAGAAAGATTTCAGGTTCCCTTCAATCACTTAACAAGGCCGTAAGTCTGTTGAAGTGCATAATATATGTAACTGAATCTCAAAAGAAAGAGCTTCAACGAAAAATGTAATAGTTCTGAAACTGGAACAAAGCAATTGTGGTTAGCTACAATCCTACAAATTTTCGATTAACAGTAAATAGCGGGCGTTAAAGAAATCGTTAAAAGCTTCTAACATGATTAAACTGTGGTTACTAGATTTAGATTTTTTAAAAAGGGTTATTATAAGTACCTATCTGATGATACTGAAGAATCCGACCCTTGTTCAGAACTTGAAGATCCCCCCAAATAAACATCTGAAGCAGCTCCGCTAGAATAGCTCGCAGCAGATGAGACACGAAATCCTTTCAACCATGCTTTAGTATGTGGACCAGATGTGTGAATTTTCCTCACCGCGTCGAACATGAAATAACCGTACACAACATTCGTATCATTGGGCTCTTTATTTCTCAAACTCATACTCGCCTTCTGGCAATTACGGAGCACCCTATCTCCAAAAAAGACTCCGCTCGGTTTCACAAACCCTGGTGCTGCAGTTCCATAACTTGATTTTGAGTCATCCACATGAACATCTCCCAACACAGACGCATAACCAGATGCCGCCATTGTCTTTAAGTCCGATGAATTCCTCAAATTACACTGAACAGTTCTCTTCTCTAGGTATCCACACGATCCCACAATATAAAAATTACCACTTTTACCACTCCCGCGAATCGGCTGCGCGGAGATAGCTCTAACAGTTGATCGCAGACTTCTTTGACAAAGCACCGAGTTCCTAAGAAGCAATTCCCTTTGCCCTACCAACACTTGCATCGAGTTTACCTCACACGCAGAGCTAAAAAGCAAGCTCAACCCTGAAACACAAGCAGAATTACAATTATTCCATCAAAATTTTCCCATTTGATGATTTCAGCTCAGAAACTGGATACGAGAGACTAGTCTGTTATCATTAGGTTATCATCCACATCTTCGATTCCGTAGATTACGATGACAAGAACATTACCTGATTCGACTAATTTAGCTTTGATGACGTGGCGGATAGGATAAGATGGTCAACACGTAAGCTCCGGAGTCTGAAGAGAAAGCTTCATCTCGTCTGCGGCGGCGGTGTTGGAAGCTCTCTCTCTCTCTTTTATTCTCTCTCTAAACGCCACCAACCAAAATCAGCTTTGAGTTTATCTCGATTTTGTAACCAACTGCGGAAATGGCTTGGCGCAGATGCCGCTTAGGTTGTTTTCGATACTAAAATGACGATATTGCCCTTGTGTACCTCACGTGGATGTCATGTCGTGTACTGAATGCGTCAGTGGTTTAGCGCTGGAGGTCGTAAAACGCTGCGTTTGATTAAAGCCCAATAAAACAGGCCCGTCAACCCCGGGCCCAATAACTGTGCAGCTATCTTCGAGCAGAAACGACGCTTTCGGTCGGAACCGAACCATGACGGACTACGGCAAGAATTACGACGGCAACGGGAAGGAGCTTGACGGCCGAGACGACGCCGCTTTATCGCCTCATCCGCGGAGCACTAGCCGTGCTGCTTATGATGGTGATGAAGAATTCGACGACGCTAAGGTTTCTGTAGTTTTAATTTTTATGTTTTTGTGTTGAATTTATGGTTTCTGTTTATGTGTATTTTGTTGTTTCAATGACAATGTGTACTCCCAATCAAAAAAAAAAAAAATAAACAAAAAACAATGGAATGCAAATTTTATACTAAAAGTTTAAAAGCATTTCCCTAATCTGCCGGACGGAACAGAAAGTTTCTCAATGAGCGAACAAGGAATATTGAATGAAAACTTCGATACATAGTTTCTTTAAAGGACAACAGCGATATCGAATTCTTTAACCATTAAGAAGGAAAAGCAAGAACGAACTGCTGCCCCATACCGCCAACTACTACACTGCAGTCCCCCGTGCATATAAGAAATACTAACTAATCAGACTTCAAAATTCCAAGTTGTCTCAGCCGTTAACTTTGGCAATTTGACTTCATCAGCCAAATTGAGAGTTGCTGAAATCTGATCAAGAAAATCAAGGTTAATAAAGAACAGTCCAAGTTGATGAAACTAAATATACTTGGAACAAAAGGAACTAAAATGCACAAATCCTTACCTTGAAACCTCCGGTGTATTTTGAATTGCTAAACCAATCCAACCCTAATACCCTGCTCGAAGTCTGATACGTGGCCTTTACCACATCACGATCATAAACTTTTTGAGATACAGCGAAGTCCCAAGAATTCTTTCCTAAATCATAGCAAGGCTCAATGGTCGTCTTATCTCCATGGATATAGCTATATTTTATCCTACAGTTCCTTGTGTCAAATGCATAGTTAGCAGAAAGCTTGTTGGCTGAGTCTATCACAAGTGTGCCATCTAACACTGTCTTGTTATCTCCTTTCATATGAGTGTAGACCAGATTCAGCGGCATATCTGAAACTCGTACTGTATTCATGAACTGGAATCTTACATCCTGCAAGCCGAATACGTTATCTGATTCAGTTAAAGTCCAAACCATGTACTCGAAACCAAATATTTGAGAATCTCTTATGCTCTCATCTCACTATTCTAACAAAAGGAATAACTAAAACTACGCCGACATCCATTGTAACAACCACAAAATTCAAAACCATCATCCTGGAAACTGCGAAATCAGAATCACATCAAGTTATTTCTTTCTGCAGGATTCTAGTTTAATACCATGACATTGTTTCAAATACATTTTAAAGATAGATGTTTCCAGATTACACGAACAGCCAATTCAAGAATCAAACCAACTTCATTTTGAATAGAGTTTAGTTTTCCGAACTAGCATCATAATTTTCAAACGATGTCGCGTTACCAATTCAGTTTACTCGCAATATCCGATTCACATTCACTATAAGTAGTCCAAATCAGTCCACCAGAAAAATCCTAAAATCAAATTCAACCAACATTTTCCAAAAACATGAACTCTCGCCACCAGTCATAATTCCGACTTCAAAATTTTCAAAAGAAATATAAAAAAACGTGCGTATCGAGATTTTTACCTTTTTCGGAAAATCATAACCGACAATAAACGACTCAGGCTTTTCGACGGCAACAGACAGTCCAGTAAAAGATGGACCAGCGACGAAAGTAGCGTCGGTGAGCGAAGCGCGAAGCTTGACATCACTGCCGCAGTTGAAATCGAAAGTACAGGCTGTCGAACTCTTGTCCCCGGCGCCGGCGTACCGGCCTTTAATCGAAGCTTTCATCAACGCCATAGAATAAATCGGTGAATTAAGATATGGAAGTGATGAGAAAATCCGATGATATGCAGCCTTCACCAAAACGGTATCGTTAGGTGTATACAATTACAATACACCATCCATCATGGGCAATATATAATAACTAGTGTACGGCTGTCCGTCTTTTCGAAGAAATGCGTCGTTACGAATGTGTAATTGTACCAGTCAATACGTGCGTGATTCGATTAATCAATTTTTAAAATTTAATTAATTTTAATTTTTAATGAACCGGACAGGACCCGTGTGATTAAAATCCGATCAGATGGCATTTTTGTAAATATTTTGATTTGATGATCCGACCACCAAACCCCTATTCTATTATATATCAGATACATTTTTTTTAATAACTGAAGGCAATTATAAATGAAAATAAATTGGAGAGAATAAAAGAGAAGGAGCTCAGCCGCCGTCGCAAATGTAACGAAAGCATAGTAACCGGCAAGCATATTGCTACTAAACGATATGGAATTGCACCAGAATAGATTTATTGGAATTAACCGGTAATAAGTGAGATAATTCTCAAAATTTATTGAATAATTGAGTAATTAAAACAGTGATATAAGAAAGGGTAGAGATCAGATAAAAAAATGTCTAAATATAAAAAGTATAATGAGATCATATTCATAGATGTACCTTCTAATCAATGGCTGAGATTATCCAATTAATATCTATTTAATAATAATAAAAATGATTATTCAATGTTTGAGGGTATTTAAAACATTTTGATCTGATTTACATGAGAATTATAAAACTCA
>JAWWMW010076861.1:0-13401 GCA_035048345.1 Echeveria elegans
TCATACATTGCTAGCTTTTGCCCTTTGCAGGCGCAATGCTAGCCTGGGTTCATCCACTGTGATACATCTTCGAGTTTAAGTACTCATGCGGTTATGACAAGTATTTTGTCAAGACACTTAATCATCCAACACAAAAGCGTAAGTTACACATATTTGTTTTCAACTCAAAATAATTCATAAAAATGTATGTAAAAATCCCTTCAATCGATCATGAGTACTAAAGGGTTTGTTAAACCCTTGTTATCAAAGTAACTACTCACTCATTTTAAAGGAAAAAACAATACATAACTGATTTTAAAAATAAACTAAAGAAGAGTTTCAAAATAGAAATAACTAGCCTTCACGTGTGGAATTCTTCTTGCACAAATCGGAATTTGGAGCAACCGGCCATCAACTCATCTATGGTATGACCTATAACATCTTTGTAAGTGCGCAAGTGACGTATCGTATGGTGGTGTATACCGTAAGTATATCAAAAGAAATTTATAAAAACTAGGGCGACTGACGCACAGTAAATAGTAGTGTATTTTGTCCAATGTCAAAAGAATTTATAAAACCAAGGTGACCTGGTGTCGAATTCAAGGGAACATTGGAATTTAGTTTTTGGAAATGTTGTTAATATTTTCAAAAGTAATTCTGCAAGTAGCTTTTAAGGGTTTTATATTTTCAAAAGTAATTTTAGTTTTTGGAAATGTTGTTAATATTATCAATCAAAAAGCAATGACAGGAAGTAGAGTCACCGCTAACAGTTATGGATTTCTATCTAACATGTCATGGAAATAATGCAGAGTAAATTCATAGTGAAGTTTGTGTAAAACCTAGCAAAGAGTAACATAATATAGCTCTCACTCTCGACTGTTGAATTATCATGTTAAAACCATTAATGACGATAGACTTCTCACCCGTTCGGCTATTTTAATATCTACCGTAGAACGCAACTAGACTAGCTCTATATACTCTCACCATCCCTGGCTCCATTGAGTAATACATATCTAGTTTTTCTTTTGTCCGCTTATCCCTAAGTTACTCAGTTTCACTCTAGTATCCTCGCTGCTCTCGCTTTCGAATTCTACTAGATATTATAGTTGTTTTAGTTCCTAAATTAATCTAAGTTCATCTCTCGATCCATCCTTAGACAATACTACTCACATAACTCTACTAGGTATTCTGTCAAAAACTTAGTATGCATCATATGGTATGAACTAAAATCAACATATCAAATCTGAATTTCATCTTTAAAGTGTAGAATTAACATGTGCAAACTTCCACAAGTATTAGGGATTCATCAAATCTCCATCATCTAATCACTACTCACTCATATTGAGTGAGAAAACAAACATGTTCTTTATATGAAAATAAACTGAATTCAATTGAGAAGAAGAGTATACAAACTCAGTATGATGAATCAAAGATGAAGAATACGCAATTTCTTCTTCACTTTACAAGCCAAACTCCTCATTTGGCCGCCGGTGAGCTCCTATTTTTTGCTGCTGTTTCTAGGTGTTTATCTAGGGTTTTTTCGTGGGAGGCTCTCCTGAAAACCCTACTGGTAACATGGTATATATAAGGGGGTCGCTAGGTAGTCCAAAGGTCTTGTAATTAAGCCACAAATTCAATGAAAAGTTGAAGAGTCACACAGCTCTGCGCTGCTCGATCGAGTGAGTGGGGCACTCGGTCGAGTAGTCGGTACCCGAGGAGAAGTCCACGATCGACTGGCCCTGCTGCTCGATCGACTGTCCATTACTTAGCCAATTTTCTGCTTCTTCTTGGTCGAGCAACTTTGTTCTTTTTCCGCGTATTTGTTCGGGTAGCTTTACTTAGTCGTTTTTCTTGCATTTTGTTGTATTTGATCTTCTTTTTGCTGTATTTCGTTCCAAGCTTCTCCAAGACATGATAATCGTAATTTAACCTGAAATATCAACAAGAATATCAAAAACGACATATATTGTTATCAAATTACTGAGAATATGGGTAAAAGTATATGTGAATAATCGACATATTTTACACTCATCTACCCCACACTTAAGACTTGTTCGTCCCCAACAATCTACTCAATTCTCTGTGTAAAATAAACTAACTGAACTATTTCTAAATCACTTTCATAGATGTCACGAATGCATTTAGCGTATGCACCAAGCCTTTAAACCCCTAGGCTACCCTAGTGGATGAGTTATAGTCTCGTGAGAGTTTTCAAAAAAAGGAATATTCACAAATCATAATCATGCAGTTTATCCATTTAAACATTTTAATCCTTTTAATAGTTTCCTGAGTATGTTGTTTCATGTTACCACATTGAAGCACATCAAAACATCGCTAGTCATTCATGCTATGAAAAACTTCAAAAATCACTTAAATCATGGTAGTCATAAACTTCTCATAATATGAATACTCAAAACTAGCCTTCGCTCAATCCAAATCTCTATTCAACATCCACACTAAGAACTGTGAAGTTAAGCGCCAAGTTTCCAAAGAAAACTTTACTGAACCCTTCACCTATCCTAGCCAGGGCTAGTCCATAAGCTTTAGGCATTGAACTCATACTCAAGAATTAGACAAAACGCCGTAATCCATAAGAGCATAGGAATTCTGAATTTTTAGAAAATAAGTTTTTTGATTTTCTCTCATAGTTACCATCATGCCTACATATGTTCATACAAGGATCGTCCCTTGGCAATTCTCAATGGCTAGAATTCTAAATTTCACTCCAGTCACAAAATAAACAAGGCATAATGACAAGAACTTAAGTTGTGGGCAAGAGATACCCTTTTTTTCTTCTTTTTTTTTCAAAGTTGATACAGTTACTTTCGAGGGGAAATGATATATATATATATACTGCAGCTTGATTTAATATTTTCTTTCCTAACTCTCGGCAACTGATTAACAATAAATCCTTTTTTCTTTAATTTTTTTTACAAATATCTCATTTTCTTTGTCTTTAGCCACCCCACACTTCAGCCTTGTCAAGTGCCTAATAATACTACTCGAGTGTCACCAAAATGTATCATTGTTCATGCTAAAGTTACCTGAAGGCAATCAAGCAATCCTGTGAGAATATTTTCGAAGATATTTCTTGTGCATTTCTTGTAAAACTTCATTTTTTCAAAGAGTGAGAGTAAAATTTTGAAAATGGACCGAGCTAAGCTAGCCAAAGCATAAAATCATTTGAAATAAATTTTCCACCAAGAAAATTGTTAAATTCAAAGTCATCAACACATGACTTTCGTACCGCAATTTTTTTTAATAGATGTGCTTGACTAAACCTAGGCATACTCAGTAACATTTCAACATTTTTTTTTCATTAATTCACTGTAGGATGTATGCAATTTTCTAAATTTCTAGTATACAACAAGATGTGAAAATTTTAAAATTTCATGCATACTATCCTCATACCTCACACTTAAATCTTGCTTAGTCCCTAAGAAATAGAATCAAAAATAAAAGTGAAAAGATAGGATAATGAGGGACTTCTCTTGTTTAGCGAATTTTTTTTCGCATGTTTGTCGTTGGTGTTGCCTTGAATTCCAAGTAGTGTCGTAAACAAGCTAAAAAGGTTAATGCAGTTACACATTATAATTCAAGTAGCTTGCAAAAAACCAGTAAAATTCAAAGTTTGAAGTTGTAAAGCCACATAACCAAATGGTCGAGTTGTACTAGACCAAAGCATAACTAATCATCACGTCTATCATGATAACACACTTGGTATTGTGATGGGCTCTCAAATGGGTCAGAAACGTAGGCGTCATCATCGTCGTCATTTGCTTGAGCACACGTTGCATCCATTCCTTGAACGGTTCCGAAGTTGTCTTGTGGAGGCATGTCTCGAGTTGGAGCGTGGTGGAAGCTAGGGTGAGGAGGTGAGGTGTACCCCGAATATCCCATGTTTGTGTACAAACCTTGCATCATATCTCCATGCCAAGAAGTCATGCTATCTTACCACAAGGACATATCATTTTGCCAAGCAGAAAGCTCTCGCGTGCTCGTGGAGAGAGCATTGAGCCTTCTTAAGACCTCGTCGTAATCATTCGACTTGTGATGAGTCGTGGACGGTTCTCCTTTTTCTTGGCGAGACGAGGGTGGTGGTGAAGCGGCATTGGGTAAACCCTCCCTATCCGCGAGATGAATTAGCCAACATCCATGAATCTTTTCTCGCTTTATCAACCCTCTAGCAAGTAGCTCATTTTCTCCAAGCACTTCTTTAGGCAATGCTCGAGTTGGATTCAATGAAAATCCAACAAACCTAGCAATAATGGACACAAAGTGTCCTCCACTAATATAATGCCCTCTAAAAGACGGCAAGTGAGACTCCTCCAATGCCCTTGTGATGCAACACAAAGGATCAATTTCAATACGCCCATACAAACAACTCATAAGCTCCAAATCTTCCGTAGTCACAAATCTACCTTGATCTTTCCTTAAGTAGATACAAGTAGCAATGAGGCGATGAATAAATTTCCAAATCGGTATTTTAATTTGTGTAGCAGTGGCTCCCAATTTATAAGCCTTATCCGACTTTGTGATCATTCGCCAAAATTCCATTTTTAATTCCTTGGGTGCCGGTGTGCACCCATTATGGTTTTCCAAACCGTAAGCAATCCTTAAGACTTCACATTCCACTGTAAAGTCACGGCTTCCCAATCTAAAAGTCCATTCCTTCACATATCGGACTTTAACATCATCAACTTTCGCAACACCCCATTTAGGTGTGAATGAATATGCAAATTCCCTTACAACCTTCTCAAACACTCTCGGATCATCCCCAAACACAAGTTCTAACCCACTTGCCACAAAATTTGCTACAAGTTCATCATAGATATGCAGAGTTCTTTCAAAAAATTCGATGTCCGCATAAATGGGAGTAACAATGGAGAATTCCTAAGTTTATTTTCCCTAGCCTTCATATTTGTATCTAAATGCAATTGGGCATTAAATGAATATGGAATAGGTTCATTTGGGTGAAGAGGAAGAAAATTACTCATTGGCTTTGAAGCTTCGCTAGATTTCAACGGTGGAGGAGTGGTGGAGTGGCGGTTTCCAACCGGAACTCCTCTTGTCAACCTTCTCCTCTTTTGAGTTCCAGTAGCCTTCCTTAGAGCATCCATGAGTAGAATCGAGTAGGAATTGACGAAGAATTGATGAAGGATGAAAAGTTGAAATTTTTGGGTTGTGGAGAGGCTGTCGTTCGAGTGGGGAAGATGAGTGAATGATTTTTAGGGTTTTTATCCTATTTGGGTCGGGTCAAATTTGAAAAATCTGGGCTGTTCGATCGAGTACAGTTGCTACTCGATCGAGTAGTGCCTTGTTTCGTTCGAGTGTTGGCCGAGCGGTTTTGCTCGATCGAACAGTTTGGCTACTCGATCGAGTGCCTCGGCCAGATTGAGTGATTTTTCTAGAATTTATTTTGTATTTCGCTATCAATTTGTCTAACTCCGAAAATTATTTGGTCAAGAAAAGATTTAGTTGACCAAATATATGAATGGAATTCATGGAGCTGAGAACTTGGAAATCTCATTGATTATCAAACTTTATTAAATCAAAGTAAAATACATTATTTAATTAAAAAACAAGGGAAAATTTTGAATAACATGAGTGAATTTAACCACTGTCGATCACGATCGGATCTTCCCTTGATTTGCGAAATACTTTGGTGATAACCCTCCGGACTTCAATCCATTCATTCGCTGAGTCAATTTTTTTGTTTTTCTTGGCTCTACCTTTTCCAAAATTTACTTTAGCTTTTCCTCTACGTGGAGAGCGATTGGTAGACTCATATTCATTCTCTTCTTCAGATGGATCCTCATCCTTATCAGACCATTCAGTGACTACTGGTTTGTGCGCAATTATGCTCAACTTCTTTATCATCCCCATGTCTAACTCACAATGATCCGACAAGCAATTAGAAAATCTCAGATTACAAATTTCCGCAATGAAAGTTATCAAGGACGTACACCCAACAAATCCAAGTTTGGTGTAGTTACCTTGCATGGCACGGAATCGTTCGGAAAAGACATCAAACCAATTGATCGGTTCAGCTTGTTCGAGTGCCCACGTGACGTTCAAGTCATCCTTGGAGATTGTGTCCACTGATTCGGGACTACAGGTTATCCATGTGGCGATCAAGCGATGAACGTATCGCTAGACACTACTCTTGATTGAGTATGGTGAGGGACAATCCACAAGGTTAGCCTTTGTTGTTCTGTTGCCAAATAGCATAGGCCATATTCAGGAAATCCAAGCACCTTGAGAGCTTCTTTTCTTGACCAATAGAAATACCATTGTTGGATTTGGAATTTCCATCCATCATAGTCACCACAGAATCCATCTTCGTCATGGACAATTAAGGTGGAGAGGAACTTATACACTAATTCTTTATAGGCTGGTAAGCCAAAGATAGTGTCAGGGTTGAGTGATGCACCCCTAAACATGGCATACACCCAAGCCTGCATTCCCATTCTTGAAAGTGTTGCATCATGAAGTGCAATGGAAGTTACCATTTTGGCTTCGTGCCCATCTCATCTTGAGTGAGTCTCTCCTAGCAATTTTCATGCTCTTCAAGGGTAAATTTTGGTCTGTGAGAGGAAATGTACTCATGATGGTGTTCCACCGGAGTTTGGCGATGAGGGAAAACAATGGTATTTCTTGAAAGCAAAGAAGATTGAGACATATTGATCAAGAGAAATGTAGGCTAAAGAGAGGTTTTATGGTGCCTTCCTGATCAGAATGAGCTGGGTTTTATACTAAAAATCCAGGTTTTAGTATCCTTCAAAGATTAAATGAGAAATGATGAATCCTTTGTGTCATTTTTCACACTTTAAGTTGGGGAGGTTACTAAAATCATTACTCCTAGCCACCAACAATTAAATTGAGTTAAAACCATGTTTTAATGGCTCAAGAGGATCCTAGAAATCCTTGGAAGTTTTGTGACTGTGAGTTTTAAAAGCGCATTTAAGACAGAAATGCAAACAGAATGCGAAATTTTAAAAATTTACTGGCCTAGATTAACGTCCTGGTAAGGATGTATCTGAGTCTTCTTCTAAGAAACACACTCGAGAAGTCCTTTGCTAGGATCCCTTCTTGAGAGGATTTGCGTTAAGCTCCTTTACTCAGGTTCATGAAGATCTAAACTTTCCAATATATAGCTTTGATATGCTCCTTTGTAGGCTTTTAATCGGTGTCCGTTGACCTTGAACAATGTTCCGTCTCGACTTATCAATTCTACGTGCCCATCGTTGAGAACTCAAGAAATTTCAAAAGGCCCTGAACATTTAGATCGTAACTTCCCAGGAAATAATTTCATCCTTATGTTATCCAGAAGTACTTTATCCCCCATTTTGAAATATTTCCTTTTGATTTTCATGTCATGCCTCTTCTTTGTCTTTTCTTTGTAAATTCTTGCATTCTCATATGCACTCAGCCTCATTTCTTTGAGTTGGGGGAGTTGAAGTATTCGTCTTTCACCAGTTGTTTGGGCGTCAAAGTTCGGCATTTTAATCGCTCACATGGCCATGTATTCCATCTCGACTGGGAGATGGCATGCTTTCCATAGATAAGTTTGTATTGCGACATGCCAATAGGCGTTTGAAAGCTGTCCTGTAAGCCCATAAAGCTTCATCCAGTTTCGATGACCAATCTTTTCTCGATCTATTCACTGTTCTCTGTAAGATGACTTTAATTTCTCTGTTTGAGACTTCGACTTGACCGTTCGTCTGAGGATGATATGGTGTAGAAATCTTATGGTATACTCCGTGTTTGTTTAGCATTATTTCCAGTTGTCTTTCCTTAAAGTGCGTACCATTATCGCTTATCACTGTTCGTGAGACTCCATATCTGGGAAAAATAATCTTCTTGAAAAGCTTCTTAACTGATTTAGCATCGCAAGTAGGTGTAGTTATGGCTTCAACCCATTTTGATACGTAATCGACGGCAACCAGAATGTATCTATTTTCGAAGGACGTAGGAAAAGGTCCCATGAAGTCAATACCCCATACATCGAAAATTTTGACTTCTAAGATCCCTTGTTGTGGCATTTGATCCCTTCCTGATATGTTCCCCGTTCTTTGGCATGCATCGCAAGATTTAACAAATCTATGCGCGTCTTTAAAAAGAGTTGGCCAGTAAAATCCTGATTGTAGAACTCGAGAGGCGGTTTTCAAAGTACAACTGTGTCCTCCTGTGATTGATGAGTGACATTATTGTAAAATTCTGCCTTGATCGGGTTCTGCAACACATCTTCTATAAATTCCATCGACGCCTAACTCGTGTAAATAGGACTCGTCACAGAAATATCGAGTTACATCGTGTAGGAATTTCTGAGACTTGTCCTTAATTTATTTACATGTTGAATTATTACTGTTCTTGCGCTTCAATGCATGCTTTAATTATTTATTATGCGTAGCCTAGTGGTGAAACTCAATTAATGTTATAGTGTGACGCGTAGTAATTGCATGATAGTGACTAAGCCTAGCGGTGGAATAATTATTGCATTTTGACTGTGTTACTGTTATATTTACTTGAAACTCTAGCGGGTAATAGTGAATTGAACTTATAAATTAGGCAAGTCTTTAGCGAGATTATCTGATTAGAACGGGTAGCGTTCACTCTAGCGGGTATACGTAGGTTGTTTCTTTAGCGGAAAGAATTGTTTTGAATTAAATATTCTATTATAAGTTTGTCGATATTACTAGTCGCATGAACAATTCCCTGGACTGAATTTTCTCTGAATTGATAAACCCCAGTTATTTACTTTCGCGTTCCGAGACAAACTTTTGAAAACACCCTTTAGGATTAACTTTAGTTGTAGCTTTTTACGAATTCAAGACTGTTTGCTCACCTCTGGGTTAGACCCTGCTTATCACTTACTGAGTGCTTAGCAGGTACTATAAATTTAAGTTTGACGCGTACAACGACGCGCATTCAAATTTTGGCGCCGTTGTCGGGGAGTGCACAACTACGTCTAAGTTCGCTTTCTTTCTTTTTATTTTTTGTTTTATTTTTCTTTTTCATTGTGGTGACTTGACTTGATGTTGGAGTTTGTGTGTCTTTTGCAGAGCAACAACTTCTTTGATGAGTTAATGGACAGTTACAGGGCTGCTGCGTGTTATTGGGCTCTTGCGTACTTGGAACAACGTCCGTATGAATCAACATATGAGTACTTTGAGCGCTTCAACTATTATTTGGATAATTGTCCTAACCATGGCTTCCGGTTTCACGAGCTAATCAATCACTTTTTGGATGGAATGATTTGGAAAGAGCGTAATATAATGGACACAATGGCCGGAGGATCAATAATGGATCGTACTCCCACGTAGGTGTGGTATTTAATTCAAGACAGAGCTGCAGATACAAGATCATACTCGAAGTACTACTCGAAGCGATCCCTTGAAGAGATAGTGTATCAACGCGCAGAAAACGATAAGAAGATGGCAGAACTCGATGAGAAGTTGGAAGAAATTTCTAAGAACAACAGTGAAGCAAAAAAACACACCAAACCTACACAAATCTCAGTAGACGATGAGGAAGTGAACGAGTCAACAAAAGAACAAGCTAACAAAGATACAAAGTATGAAGAGTTGCAAGTGTTACTGATAACGAGTAGTGAGGATGTCCCTACAAAGGAGGGGATTTCTCCACAATGCTCGGACATAATCAACGAAAAAGACATGGTAATCACTCGCACTCCTAATATTCCATTTATATTTAATCTTTCTCTTTCTTCTCAAGTGCAGGATGGCGCAATCCCAAAGGCAATGAGTAATAAACAAGTGTGGGGTTCCTTAGAAAAGGTTACAATACAAATTCCAATGATAAGGACTTCCTTGATAATGATAAAGTCAGAGCAGTTTCTTGATAGATTGTGAATAAATTGAAAAACTCGCAAAAATGATATGCGAGGTTCACCAGAGAAGATTGACATTCATATGGCTCGGGCTCGCAAACAAACTCAAAGACCAATGAGGTTACCTGAGGTATTGAGCAGTAAGCGCATATTTTTGAACGAAGAAGGTTCATGCTTTCTGTACATATGCAGAAGAGCCGCTCAACGTTCAGTTGGAAGCCGGGATGGAATTCGTGGAGGAGCGTTTCTCATACGGTCACAAGGAAGGTGAGAAAATATGTGCGCAATTTTGATGGAGTTCATCTGTGGGCTCCGAACATCTGTTGAGAAAGGTACCATCGAGCCAAAGACGTTAAACAAGTGCGCTCCTCAGGGGGCAGCTCGAGTTAGTAAGTTTAATTTTAGTTTCATTTCATTTTTATTATTTTTGAGTCGCATTTAGTGCGATGCAATGACCGGTGCATTTTCTAGTGTGGTTTTGAGTGAATTTTCAGGTTATGGAAAGGTCACAGCATCAGACAATCACGCGGCATGATTAGAATTCCCATACGCAGACTCTGAAGGAGTTTTTGGAAATTCACGAGCAGTCCGCGTACCAAAATTAGAGGGATTCCGCGTGTGTGCATGAGCCAACGGAGCACTAGGGGAGTACCTTTTCTTGCATCATTTCTATCGTATCTGTTAGTGTGTGTGTCTGTCTTTTATTTTATGTTTGCATGAGTTCTCATCTCCTCTTTTGGATTTTACCGTGGGGACACAGTGATGTTCAAAAGTGTGGGGTGCTAGAGTTAGAGACATCACGTTTAAATTTCAGTATGCATTAAAAAAATTAGTGTGTCTAGTCAGTTAGAGTCTTAGTGATGAAGTTTGAATGATGCATGAACTATGTAATATTATGATGTGTTTGCGTTATATAATGTATCGAACAATGTGATATGAATGAACTGGTGTTATGTGTTTCTTTTGAACTGAGATATCACAGGATGTGGAGTTTATAGAAATGTTCTAAAGGGGCATGATATTTGTTTGGAGGTTCAGATAATTACGTACACATACGCACTGAATTTGTGGTGGTTGACTCTCCAAGTTATGGGATAAGTTCAAGGAGATTTGGAAGAGTTGGAAGCTCCACCATCGCAAAGCGTGGTGGGTCGGGAAAACAGACATTCGATCTCTGATTCGTAGTAACCGGGAAGGGATGAGCGGTTGCAAACGCCCAGCTTGACTCGTGCAGAACAGACAAAGGAGAGAGAGCTGAGTGCGTTCCATAGCTGTTATTCGAAGGTTGTGACTGAACGCGCGTCGTTGTACACGTTAAATTTGAATTTATAGTGTACCTACTAAGCAGGGTCGAACCCACATGAGAGCGGTTGGTTTGAGTACGTTTTAAAAGCTACAACTAAATTAAGTCCTAAATTGGGAGGGTTTGTAAGATTGTTTGTCACGATAGAAATTTAAATGAAAGGGTTTAACAATAATGAGAAAAATCAGTCCAGGGAATTGTTCATGCGACCAGTAATCATCGACCATAATATGTCATACACTATTGAATTAAAACAGTTGTTCCCGCTAGAGATACAACCTACATATACTCGCTAGAGTGATACGATACCTGTTCTAATTAGATAATCTCGCTAAAGAATTACCTAATTTATCAGTTCAACCTACTATTACCCGCTAAAGTCTCAAGTAGATATAACAATCACGCAGTCAAAACACAATAATTATTCCACCGCTAGGCTTAGTCACTATCATGCAATTACTACGCGTCACACAATAATATTAATTGGGTTTCACCGCTAGGCTACGCACAATAAATAATTAAAGCATGCAATGAAGCGCAAGAACAGGAATAATTCAACATGTAAATAAATTAAGCACAAGTCTCATACTATTTTGTCGCAATCACAATTCCCCAAACTTAAAACAGATTTAGCTACTGAATTGCATTGTAATTAAATAACATAAAAGAGTTGATGAAATTGCCAGAGTAACAGAACTAAATTGAAATACAAAAGCTTGAAGAATGTCCCTGGCCGTCTCTCTACCGCTCAGAGCTTCCGCTGAAGAGAAGAACTAATTTTCTAAGTTATGAGTTCATCCTTGACCTAGGGCCCTTGCTCTTTATTTATACTGTTACACAAGTCCTAATTTAGCAAGAAAACATTATCCTAGTAAGAATATGAAAATCTAGAAATTAGTAATTCTTTGGCTTTTGGAAATCTCGTCGCTGACGTCATCCCGATACGACACGCGGACCTTTAGTGAATTATAGCACGCAGACCTTCATATATTTTCTGGAAATTGCCTTCATGTCCGCGTAATGAAATTAGTCAGAGTCCGCGTGGTAATCTGGTCCTTTCTCTCAGTCTTCTTCATTCTTCTAGCTCCTTTGGCCTAACAATCAGCTTCATAAATAACGTCATTTAGCTTCAATGTGGTCTTAATACACCTACGGTACGAAACACTACCAAAGAGTCATATTTCATCACAAAAGTATACTTAATTTATGGGAATTAACGACTCGATGGATCATATAAATACCCTCCATCAAACCACCCCACACTTATCCTTGTTCGTCCCGAACAATTATAAGTCTAAGACACACATTACTTTAACTGATCATACCACCATTATATGCTAGTATAACTCAAAAAATCCGCTCCACTCAATTCATCCATGCATACGAGTAATTAATATTAGACGATGGTCAGTAAATGAACAAATGATACATGTTACCTATTGAGCCGAAATGGGTTCTGAATGGATGACTATATGTGTAGACTCCCGACTTTATTCGTTAGCTCAGATTCACATGCACACTTCCACACTGAATTCGTTTTCTCTGACACGTGATATATCCGAGTTATGAAGACTTGTTTTCCTGAGATTTTTGGAATCAAACTTTCTTGTAGGACAACTTAAGTAAACTATCTTGCTTTGTTTCATCGGAGGAATTGACTCCACTTGATTGTTCTGGTGGTGATGGTGGTGGAGGAGGTGGTGGTTGAGGTGGAGGTGGAGGTGGTGGTGGATGAGGAGGGTGGTGGTGGTGGTGGATGAGGAGGGTGGTGGTGGTGGTGGAGGAGGAGGAGGGAGTGGTGGAGGTGGAGGAGGAGTGGTGGAAGAGGGGGTGGTGGTAGTGGTGGTGGAGAAGGAGTGAGGAGGTGGTAGTGGTAGTGGTGGAGAAGGAGGGAGGAGGAGGAGGTGGCGGTGGCGGTGTTGGTGGAGGAGGAAGAAGATGAGGGGTTGGATTGTATTTTTTCCATTTTCAATCTGACCCCTAAAGCTTTTAAAATTACAAAGGATGTCTAATTGAAAATGGCAAAAACATGAAGGTGTTTAAGTGTGAAAATAAAACGGAGGGGTGTCATCTGAAAAAAGTGATACAGATAGAGGTCTTTTTCTGTAATTAACCCTATTGTTATTGTCATCTTCATCTAATCATGTGGTGTTACTCCTTCGACATGAGTGAGTAGTCGCCTTTGATGACAAGGGTTTGACAAAAACCCTATACTACTCGCGATCGAATAAAGGGATTACGCACTTTAGATGAATGATTTATTTTA
>JAWWMW010076881.1:0-13400 GCA_035048345.1 Echeveria elegans
GATACCAGTTACTACGAACACAGCTTACCATATCTTCTGATTTGGATTGATCACCATGCCATTTAGGAATAGCTATCGCCTTTTCCACATACGCTGCATTTGTTCCGGTCCCCAAAATCACAGCAGCTACTACATCTTCATCAAAGTATCTGCCTCCAGCCAATTTGTTCCATGATTTTTTTTCCCGATAGCGGGTTACATGAATACAATAATATTTGTACAAGACATAAAAACCTATTTCAGCACAAGTCATTAAGGACATCAATACCCAACAATAAAACAGCCAATTTGTTCCATGATTTTAAAAATGATTTTTTTCTTGTGAAAAACTAACTTGTCAGTTAATAAAATCTAATCAAAAGATTGAATTTTTTTAATTGTTTAAAAGCTAGTTATCAATCTATTTCCATGTATAGTTTTAGTTTTACTTTACATCTTCGGTAACTCTATTACTGGGTTTTCGTTTCGACATTATTGCTTGGCTAAACCTATTATGATTTTGAGCATTCTGGATTTTATTCTGGATGTGATGCTGGTTTGACTTATGTATGTTACTGCTGCAGCTATGTAAACAAAGATGAGAAGCAGCTAGCTCCTAGCATATAATCCGGAGTACATGCAACTGATCATGATGTGATACTTCTTCACAAAACACAAGATTATTGAGAAGGAAATAAAATTGCAAGAAACAAATTGATGAATCCGTAGATAAAGCAAAGGTATAACAAGTCTAATGTTCAAATCATGTTTATTATTGAATGTTGTTTAAATATATGTTTAGATTAAAATGGGCTGTTTATAGCTTCAGTAGCTCCATTACCTTAGTTTGAATTTTTCTTTCAGTTCATTGTTGTCTAGTTGACCTTACCGGATGATTTCTGATCTCAGGCTTGCTCAGGGAATAACACATTCATAAGGTGTCATCAACTACTGGATGACGTGGCTTCAATATAAAAAGATCGGATAATGCAGTTCATGAAATGATGAAATGCCCAAGTAAAGTTGCAGAAAATTTCTCATGTTGGCAATCAAATATTCAAAATGAAGGCAAAGGGAAATTGAGTAAAATTGCAAAAGAAAAGAAAGGCACTACTGAACTGCATCTCCATAAGGGTAAAGTTGGTAAGCATTCCGTCAATACTTGTTGAAAAACTCGATTCAATTATAAATCACATAAATAAAAATATAACGTTAATTTAGTAAGTATAAAGGTAAATCGGTATTCATTTAAAATAATTTGATTATTTATTTTATTAAAAAAAAACAAAAACCTAGTTTTTTTACTACGCAATAAACTGTTTGCTTAATTTTGACGCATGCTTTTACGGATTATTATAAATCATACGGCTTTGGAGGACGTCATTAATCACGTTGCTATTTTCTTCTTCGAAGTGGGAGAAGACCGGGAAGGCGAACGATCGTCTCTTTGGTCGTTCCTTAGGGTTTCGTAAGGTAAGCTTTTCGTTGGTTTATTTGTACGCGCAGTTAGGGTTCTTCTTCTTCTCAGGGTTTGGGTTTATTGTAATTGAAAATTTTTGTATTTGATTTCATCTATGCTTCGGTGTTGTTGATTTTTTCGCGTAATGTTGTAAATGGATTTTTGTATCCTGACTTTGTTAGGGTTTCGTAATGAAAGGTTACTTATGCTGGCTTTCTGTTGATTTGTTACACGAAATTAGGGTTTTTCTTTAATTAAGGGTTCGTCTTTTAACTGGCTTTTGGGATTTGTTTTCGCATGTTTAAGTTTTCTACACATTTTTGGTATTTTTAGGGGAAGCGAAATTTTACCCCCTGTTTCAAGGAGTTTGTATGTGTTCAAGATTCTAATTCTAAGATGGCTTTCACTGTAAATGAATGAATGTGGGATAAGTTGACCAGTACCGTTGGAAATTTTAGATGTGGGTTCGGTGTTCCTGCAGAGCACAAGGTCCAACCAATATCTCCAAATTGATCAATTTATTGTTCAACTTATATTAATTATTATGTCTATTGATTACCACTGCTGTAATGGAGCTGACAGGAAGGAATAGAGAGCTGAGCTTCCATGAAGAGTGAATACGTTTCCAACTAATGCGGTCAATAACTGGCAAACTGATGTCAGTTTGTAAGTGCATATATGCTCCTCTGTATGTTCTTTTATTCTGTTCACGAACCTCGGAAGCTATACTTTCCAATGCTGTTTAGTGGCTGATAGTAACTAATTGCTTTATGTGAACCTTTCTTACTCATTTTAGAGAATTTGTTTCAGTAAGTTAAGTTTTTGGCAAATCAAGTGCATTCTTCTATTTCTCATTTTATCCTAACACAAGTATCTTTTGCAGATTCACAAGAAGTCATGAGACTCAGTAAAAATGATCTTTGTAATCCAACTGCACTGCAATTTGGCATGAAGTGATACTGTTGTCAGCGACTTGTTTTGCAAAAAGCCTGATGCAAATTCCTCCAGCAGTGTATCAAGTGAGGAATCTCCAAAACTGGTATGCTTTCTTAACATCCATCATATTGTTAACCAAGCATAATTAACTAATTCATCTTTAAGTGATGTACCATATCTGTTTCATAGTCAAAACAGGCTCCCTCGGGCCGAATAATCATATGCTTGCTGGTGTATACCCAGGGTGGCACTGGAAAGAAGCAGGTGCAGTAACAACAGAGCACTAGGGAATCCTATGCTCTTCTACTTGCCTTTTCAGTCTTATACTTGCGATGAATAGATCCAGGTTTATGGTACGCACGCAATTGTTCATAATCAGGCCTATTATATGCACATGAGCATGCACTAAAGAATGGGCGAATGTTCTCTCCTTTTTTTTTTGAGCGTCTCATGCTTGATCTTGTTTTTATTGTCTAGTCGATGATAATAAATATGCAACTAACTGATATTATTTTTATCTCAGATTCACGGAACGGTTACTTGTCTCAGATTCCGGAAGCAGTTATGTCACATGTGATGAACCATCTCGAGTGAAGCACTTCCATGCATAAAAAGATTAAAATAAATGATTATGTTGTGTGCATTTGAAAGCACTACTCATTTGTCCTTTCTGGATTTCGCGCTTGAGTCGTGTATGCAGCCTGTAGGTATCTTCAGTCTCAAGCCAAAAACCAAGTGTCTGCTAGATACTAGTAAAAGTGGAAGGAATCAGCAAGTTTATCTTCTTAAAGGTTAGTTTCAAGAGGAAGTAATTGTTCGCGAATGGAGGAGGTAACATTTAGTGCTTCTATATTCAGTGTGAAATTAGTTACTCTGAGGAATTTGTCACAGTTACTTCCATCATTTGCCTCAGTTTCAAACTAAAAGTAGCCTGATTTCCCGAGTTGATTATATTTTTATCTTCTTAAAAATATAACAGCTCAGTGTGACCCTTTCTTGCTCATCCTCGGAGACTTATATGAGCTTTTCATCAACGTTAAACAGGAATTACGTTACTCCTTGAGGCTGTTTATATTATTCGACTAATCGTCTTGTGTGAGGGGAAAGAATGACAACCTGTTTATTCCCTTCTAGCTCATCCTCGCATGACCTTTTCCTTTTACTATGATCTCCTATTATCCTGCCACAGGTTACTTGAGTAAGAATTGCAAATATTGAGAGGATAAATAAGTAACGGAATAATATAAACAGCCTCTAGGAAAAAAACTCATGCGAGTTGTGTGAGGGGAAAGGCACTGAAGAATGAACTGGCTGTGAGTTTTTTCATGCGTTTATTTTGATTGTTTCGTGATTGATATGTATATACCACCTACGTAGTCTAGATAACATATGCAACAGCTATTTTAATATATTTTTCTCTGATTTCGGTTTCACTTATCTAACATGTGATGAAATTTCAGGAGGATGGCACTGGCTCTGCCGCTCTGGCACCTTTATAATGTGACTTTCACTTCCACTCTCGTCCACTGAAAATCAGGAGAATGCTATTGTGGCAAGAAATCGAAGGTATCACTGTACATGTGTGACTATGAACATTTATTGTGCATGTGGGTGGGTCTTTTGTTTTTTTTTTTATGCATTTCAGAGGCATGAGTGACTGGCGATGCTTCACTGTAACTTATTTGTGAAAAGGGCGTGTGACTGTTTCTAACCGGCTGTCATTTTTATTGTTTACTTAGAGGAGCATGATCTCTGACAATAATCACTAACTAAAACACCATACGCATACAGGTGAGAATGTCGTTAAATTTATCATCTTTGCTCTTAAGCTCAAACTATCGTTTTAATGTAGGATTAGCCAGGATGGTTGTACAATTGAGCTTTTTTGATACTCTTCTTGTAGGAATAATGTTGTTAGGCTTTGGTATTTCGGATTTTACGTGATATATTTGCTAGATGTGATTGAGATTCCAGTTTAGAGCGCCAAAAGTCGGGTCTTACCAAGTCCAACGACTTCAGCATTTTGTCCTGGAGAAAGCTCGGTGCAATTTTTGAAGTGGCAGCAATCCCTCTTGCTGGTTAGCAAATTAAATTAAAATTCAACAGTTAAATATTCTTGATGCTTTATATGCTGCTTAGTGGTCTAAGTTTCTGTCTGTCTGCCATCAATGTAGGCTTTGCTGTACTAATGTCTAAAGGGATAGCTTCCGATATATGATCATCGATTTCCCCTTGTATAAATGCTGGATCATATACTTCCATATGCAGCGTTTGAATTTAAAAAATAGGTCAGAAGGGAATAAGCAAAGGATGGTGAGCAAAAGAGCTTTGCTAACATATTATATGTTTCCAGAAAAGAGTTAAGATGCTGATTGGAAATTCTGTATGTCATTGATGAAGCAGTAACTCGAGATACGGAAGCAAAAGGAAAGGAAAAAGGTGTGAAGTGTAGATCGAAGTTATGGTAAATTAGAAAAAGTTCAACAACGTGCTCACGACTAAGCAGTTGTTTGCAAAAGCTTCCGGCAGGTAAGGGTAACCTGATGCTCAAGGTCAGTACTCAAATGTAAAATACAACAGTTAATTTTATGAATAAAACACTATCAACAGTTTGATGGACGGTAGGAACTAGGTTAGATTCTGCTCGGGGACTTGACTCATTTCTATTATATTTCAGACTGAAACTTGAAACAGCATGACTCTTAGGTCGTCAAGACTGCAAACATGATACTATACAACTTATGACTCAAACATCAGAGCACCCACTTCACTTGTAGCTGTTGTCTCCACCTTGCTCTATAAACTGATCTTTTCCTGATCTTACAATCTGTGTGCATGCGTCAGTTAGGAGCAAAGCGGTCCATGAGCATGAAAACAGTTTCCTCCGACAGCGTCGAATCACGCAAGGGGTTAGTATTACTATTTCTCCTTGCAATCTTCTTGCCTTGTTTCATCATGGCTTCTTCTTTTACCTTCTCTGAGTTTTGCATGTTGTTATTGACATGGAGAACTTCCTCCATCCGCTTGGAGAATTGTGTAATCCATCCTTCCACCATTCCTGCAGACATCTCTTCAAGTTTTAAATTTTGAGCTTTTGTAGAAATATGTATGTGAATGAGGAGAGAGTTGCGAGGAGATGATTTATATAGTAGTGTGTCTTAACCTGGTTATAGCAACGAGATGATACTTTTAGCGACGGAAAATGGACAATTGTGACGGTTTTGTTGTGTGGGGAGGACTTGATGATAATTTAATTATTTTGTGTCACGTTAGTTTGACAGAAGAGTGGGGTGAAGGTGGAGACAAAGTGTGATTGATGAATTTTAAAAAAGCGTAATGAAAAAGGACAAAGTGGATAAGGATGAGGAGCGGAGATGAGACTGATTGGATTCTATGGTTTCCGACACGTATGTTGTTGGTGCACTTTTTAAAAAGAAATCAAATTGAGCTTCGACAAGCGTAAAGTGTCAATAATTGAGACAGAAAACAACTTGGATTTAAATAAGCTGGACTCAGGAGCTGGATCTTTGTTGACCATATTCCGCTATGTCGTGCTAGATTACGTTATTTAGGGATATCATAAAAATGTCTGAAATTTTGTTATAAAATAATTTATCCATTTATAAACAGTCATACTCGACACTTAATCTAAATATGTTTTACAATTACCGATATATCAACGACTGAACTGAATTTTAATGTCCTAATTTAAGGCCCGAAGGACGATGCCTTAGTCACTTACTGTATACCTTGATACGCTGGTCTTGGATTTTTTTTTTTTTTGATTAGAGAAAGACAATGAAACAGCGAAACCAAACCGCGACAACACAACCCCGCACAGGACACAAATCTAAAGCATAACTCCTAAACACCAAGGAATAGCTACATGATCATTCCAACTCCAGCCATCAAACGCAGCTTTCTTAGCCAGCATATCCGCTGCTGTATTCGCTTCTCTCCGCACCAAAGACAGACCCCAGCCCTCCTCCTTAGCCAAAGCCATAGCACAAGACGACAGCCAACACCTAGTCCTCGCCTGAGCACCACTAAATCTCTGAATCATCGAGAAAGCTTCTGCGCAATCTGTCTCAAATAGACACTCTTTCCTTGCCTCTCTTTTCGCCCAATTCATAGCCCATAAAATGGCTAATCCCTCTGCATCAACGCTAGCTGAGATGTTATCTTCCACACCGGCCACAGCCGCAATAACCACCCCAGAGGAATCTCTTACAACGCAGCCCACACCCGCTCTATGCAACTTGACATTCAAAGAGCCATCACAATTAACCTTGAGCACCTTACCAACAGGGGCCTTCCATGATAGAGCCTCCTCCTGGCTAAGAACAGAAAATTTGAACTGAGGCCTATTGAATAAAGTTACTCTGCTCCTAACAAAGGCCACACATTGGATTATATCCTGCCCCTTCTGGTTATTCCACACCAAATTCCGATTCCGCCATATCATATAGAACCCAAGGCATAGAAGGCCAAAAGACTCCGATGAAAAGCTTTTAAAGCCGAACCATACCCACTCCTGAATATTTTCAAAATTATAAGCATCCCAGTTGTGCGCCAGCCTCATCCGCTCCCAAAAAGCTCTCGCCCACCAGCATGTAACAAAAACATGCTCAGCTGACTCTTCCTTGTAGCCACACACCTTGCACCTCAGCTCAACATCAATGCCTCTTTTCACCAGATTTCTTGCAGTCGGCAGGGCGTTGTGGTATAGTCTCCAAATGAAGAGCTTTACCTTATTCTGATTCCTCATTCTCCAAATCGCCCTCCAAAATTGTTTGACCTCTCCTTTGTCCGAGCACTCCCCATGAATATTAGCCAATCTCGCTTTTTTGACCTCACGTAATGTTTTGTATGCCGAACTAACCGTGTATACACCTTGATCCCCCCGCTTCCAAACCGGCCTACCTTCAGCGCTAAAACCCATCCAGCACTTTAGCGAGCATCCCGCATTCCAAATACTCCTCCACGCAAAAGATGGCCGATAACCCAGACTAGCGTTTAAGACATTAGAATCCTTGAAATATTTAGCTTTAAAAAGCCTACTGACCAGAGAGGTCGGTTCCGAGAAGATTTTCCAAAATTGCTTGCCTAATAGCGCCTCGTTAACCAATTCTAGCTCCCTAAAGTTAAGTCCTCCTTCCGACTTATCCTTGCAAAGTCTGGAACTCTTGATCCAGCTGATCGATCCCTCATCCACTCTATGAGACCACCAAAATTTCATAATAATCCCAAAAACCCTCTTACACACCAACCCAGGAATTTTGAAGCACATCATCGGGTAAAGGGGGATCGCCATCAGGATAGATCTGATCAAAACCTCTTTCCCTGCAAACGACAACATTTTCTCTTTCCATCCTAGGACATTCTGCCAGGTGCGCTCAATGAGATATCTAAACAAATCTGATTTCTTCTGGCCAAAAATCAGAGGGAGACCTAAATACTTAGAATGGGCTTGCTTCTGTCCTATCCCAAAAATCCGCATAATTTTGTCCCTTATATCCGTATCCACGTTCTTGCTGAATACCATATCGGATTTAGCTAAATTAATTTTCTGACCCGAGACTTCCTGATACTCCAGAAGGATTTGATTCAGCATTCTTGCACTATTCTCCGAAGCCTTAGAGTAAAACATGCTGTCGTCCGCAAAGAACAAATGCGTAACTACTGGAGCTCCTCTACAAATAGCAATTCCATCCACTCTCCTAGCAGCTTGATACTCATCTATCTTCCTCGATAACCATTCCGCACAAATGATAAACAAATACGGGGAAATAGGATCTCCTTGCCTGAGCCCTTTCCTTGGCGTGATCACCTCAGTCAGCCTTCCATTAACCTTGACCCGATATCTAACCGAGGACACACACTGCATAACCAACCGCACCCACTTTTCTGGAAATCCACATAAACTCAGCATCCTTTCCAAGAAACTCCAATCAATTCTATCGTAGGCCTTTGTCATATCTGTCTTCAGCGAAAAATACCCTGTTTTCTGTTTGTTTCTTGAGTGAATAAAGTGAGACGTTTCATGAGCAATCAAAAAATTATCAGTGATATTTCTACCCGGAACAAACGCACTCTGCTTTTCCGAAATGATATCAGGCATTAAGTGCTTAATTCTGTTCGCAAGAATCTTAGAAATAATCTTACCAGTAACATTGCAAAGCGATATAGGTCTGTAATCATTCAGTTTCTCCGGATCCTTAGATTTGGGAATTAGAACAATGTTTGTATCATTAATACCCTCCTCAATAATGCCATCATTCATCATTCCACATATTTTCCGGGTCACCACCTGTCTGATAGTAGGCCAGCATTTTTGAAAAAAGATGGCTGAAAATCCATCCGGTCCAGGCGCTTTAGTGGGAGCCATTTGGAAAATAGCCGCCTGTACCTCAACATCAGAGATAGGTTCATTCAGAGCCTTCACAGCAGAGTCAGAAATTCTGGGTCTGATATGGCTGAACTGATGTCTAACTCGCTCATTCACACAGCCCCCTGCAGAACTAAACACCCCCCTGAAATGATCCTCTACCTCCTTAAGTAACTCAACCTCGTCAAACAACCAATCTCCTCTATTGTTCCGAAGCTTTTGGATGTGATTTGTTTTCTTCCGATGGGATGCCCTCGCATGGAAATATTTTGTGTTTCGATCTCCATCCCTTAACCAGTCTGCCCTCGCTCTTTGCCTCCAAAGCAGCTCCTCTCTAAGTCTCCATTCATCTAGCTCCTCAGCAATACTGATTTCTCTGGCAATGTTGCTCTCTGATCTTTCCTCACTCTTAACTGCCTCCAGCTCTACTACTAATCTACTAATACGAGCCTGAACATTACCAAAAGTCCTCCTGTTCCAGCCGGCTAACTTTCTCCCTAACTCTCTTAACGATTCATCCAGCCTCATAGACTCATGATCCTTCCCATTCCATATACTGATCACCGTTGGCATGAAACTCTCGCTCCTAAGCCACATTGGCTCAAACCGAAACGCTCTCCTTTGCCTAACTCTATTGATTCCCCTGGCTAATTCAATGCATAAAGCGAAATGATCCGACGATATACAGGGAGTATGCGTAACTTGAGCTGAAGGATAACGATCCCTCCATGTCCGAGTGGCAAACGCTCTATCTAGCCGCGCCTTAGTTTCCATCATCCCTTTCCTTCTGTTAGAAAAAGTAAAAGGATTACCTTGGAATCCCAAATCAATAAGACCACAATCAGCAATAGCTTCCCTAAAGTTCCTCATCTGCCACTCCCCTCTAATCCTTCTTCCACTAACCTCCCAAGAAAAACATACCTCGTTAAAATCCCCAAAAATCAACCAAGGAAGATTGGACTGCCTATGGAGAGCTCTCAGAAAGTTCCATGATGCTATTCTGGCATTCGTATACGGACTTCCTTGGAACATGGTAATCCGTTGAGGCTCCTCATCATCCCACCTCGCATCCACATGACACTGCGAGTAGCTGAGAATATTAACAACTATGTCCTCTTTCCACCATAACGCCAGCCCTCCACCAATCCCATCCCTGTCCACTACAATACCATTCTTAAAACCAATACGATTCTGAATCCGTCGTAATCTAGTAGCATCGATCTTCGTCTCAAAGAGACCGATGATACTGGGCCTTTTAATACTTACCAGATCGGCAAGTTCACGAACTGCTCGAGGCTTACCCAGGCCCCGGCAGTTCCAGACGAAGATCCTCATTGCTTCCGGCGGAGGTGCTCCGCACACTCCGCCTCGTCCTCAGAGTTCTGACTACAAACCTCCACCCTCTCCTGAACCACCTCATCCTTCTCCATCCTGCCATTCGCTCGTTCCCTTTCACTTTCTCCGCCAATTCTTTTCCTCTTTCCGACAGCCTCTCCGTCCTCAATCGACCCCTCTGACTCACGCTTCTTCCGAGCCATCTTCTTGCTGACCTCCACTGTAGCTCCTGGCCCAGTTATTCGGCCCATCCACTCAATTTCTTTTCTTCTATCTATTGGCCCAAGCCCACGCACCTTGACTACCTGCATTAGCGCGCCACTTCCAGGCTCCCTCTCTTCCTGAAATCTCGTTTTCTTCCCATGACCATAATCCTGATTCACTGACCACTTTTCGTCTGTTTCCATTACACTCTTCCCAAAACCCTGGAGCAGACGCTCCTCCTTGTCCTTTTCCTTCACCTGGATAATAGAGTCAATGCTCATCGGGGTTTGTGTCCATGAATCCGCCTGACCATCCTCCAGAGCTCCGTCTTCTTCCCATTGCTGAATATACTCCGACCGGTCCTCTGCCTTCAGCCAATTACCATACTCGGCGCCTTGCTCCTCCGTTATTTGTGTGCACAATCTGGTTTCATGATTGAGGACTCCACACTTATAACAGATATTTGGCAGTTTTTCATACTTGAGGTTGATCCAAGTAGGTTGCCTCTCTCTGCGTTCCAAGAAAAAACCGGCCAGAATAGGTTTATTAACATCGACTTCGATACGATATCTAACGAAATCTTTCCCATACGCAGATTTCCTAAGCTTTCCGTTACTTTTATGCTCCTTGATAATGCAAAATTGCTCCACAACTTCTCTTGCCGCAGCAACCTTCCTTAGCTCGAATGGTAATCCGAAAAGTTGTACAAAAATATTAATTTTTGTGTTGTTAAAGTCTTCCGCCGTCATTCCTTCTTCCCATTTTTGAAGAATTAATGCCTCACCTTCAAAGGTCCAAGGTCCTCCGTCCATGACCTTATCCCTATCTCTTTCTGACTTGAAGTTAACAAGTAAAGTATTATTTTCAACTTTTTGAAAGGTTGGCTGCTCCTCCATCTTCCATATCCCAGTTAGGATCTCTATTAGTATCTTCTTCTTAAAAGTTCTACCGGAAGCCCGCCTGAGAAGTACTGCGTATTCCATCCTCTGCCCTGCTTCTTTCCAGTTGTCATCCTTCAAAGAGATGACCATCTTCTTCCTTAACTTCTTGGTCAGTTCGTCCACTTTACTAACCACTTGATCCATCAATCTTGAGACAACCTCCTTAGCCTTTGAAGATAACTTCCAATTAAGCTATGAGCTAATTGAATAAAACCGCTCTCATCCGACTCTGGTCTTAGGAGAGAGAATCATGAAGGGTATGGTACTTGGATCGCTGGTCTTGGATTTAAATGGTCACTCTAAGCAGAAGAAGAAAAATGTAAAAAATGCAGAAGCTGGTCGCACTGCCATGATCAGTGCTGATAAAATTGAGCAATGAATCAACCGCATAAGCAAAGGGAAAAGTATACCATCAACCATTCCTATGGACCCCGGAAGCAGGCATTTGGTTTTGGAATGGGATCTGCCACCCGACAAAATGCCATATCCAGACATTGCTGGATGAGTTAATGCTTGTTGGTTTAGTTCAAAATTGAAATCCATGGAGTCCAACCCTTCATACATATTGCAAAGATTATCCACACTGGTGGCTTGCCTAAGAAGGTACTCCAGTTGCTCGATAATGCTGCTTTCTCTGGAAAGAAATATATCAGTACAGCACGATTCTTTATCGTGAAAAAACAATGCAAGTTCTTGATATTTGAATACCTCTTATCCGGAACATCTCCGCCATCTAGCGTCATCTCAACTCGCCTTAAAACTGACAACGTGTAAGGATTTCTTTTGATACTGCGAGTATTTCAAGCAGTTCGGCTGCTTCAGAATCAGATTCATTTCTGTTGTCATCTATCAACCCCGATTGTGTGGCTGATCATTTTGCACCATTTCCAGGAAACCAGTTTCACCATTAGATTGAATACAGCTCATATCATCAGGTGTCACTGTATCATTTAAGTTTGCTGATGTATCTTCTGCTGTTAATTCTTGGCTATCTAAACCTGTTCACCGCACTGGCGTCAGTTGAGGTGATGACGGACCCGGAGCTGCTACTGTAGACAACCATTCTTTATCCTGTTTAGGTAAATCTTCAGCCTCTTTATTCTACTATATACTCTCTCCGTCCAATTATATAGTTCCCTTTTCTTTTTAGGCATCCCAAAATATAAGTTCTTAACTTTAATGGAAATTTTTTTTCACTCACATTTTCACTCTCTCCAATCTATTCACTTTTCACTCATTCTCTTTCATACATTTACCTCACATAACACAATTTTCTTAAAAACTGTGTCAAACTTCAAATAGATCTATATAATGAGACGGATGGAGTATATTATTAGTCCTTTTTTCTTTCTTTTCATTTACAGTCGCATTTGGAAATGGTAACATCATCGAATCAATACTATAGCCACCAAACCTCTGCAGTCTGCTGTCACCTTTGTTCACAGCAGTGTATTAAAGTACTGCAATTGATACAAATGCTACTTTCACTGTCTGATTACGTTAATCTTTTAATGTACGAAATAATTTTTTTTGCTAACAAGTTCTTTACTAGCAGCAACGAATGAGTATACATATATCAACTATTTCAATGAAACGTTCATAATATATCGGAAAGCCTTATGATACGAAGTCGATATTGATTCTCTTGATCCCGAAAGGGTACCCTATCTTCTTCGTTGTCTGACATAAAGACACTTAAACTCTTCCACATTCACAAGACAAGGCATCTATAGCGGATGAAAGCATCAACTCCAATAGAAAAGAACAAGGTGTAAAACCTTGGACCTAAGTAATTTCAAAAAAATTTATTAACCACTAAATCATTTACGAAATACTAATGCTAAATATTTACTCAAATTTGTACAAAAGCTGCAAATTTCATAGTGTAGATTTAAAACAATGAGATTATATCAAAACGGTCCTAAATTTAATTGCACTAAGTCTCCAGGAGAGAGCTCTTGGAACATCAAAATTAGTTCGAAAGTTCTTATGGAGACAAGATGATGAGATTGTGTGCCAGATGGGGAAAAGCAAAATGAAGAAAGGTTGGCTGCGTACTAAGTGGTTTTGGATGTCTTGCAAATGCCCGAAAGGAAGCGGTTATTTGCCATGCCAATATCAAGCCAACTGTTGGAAGTCGCATCAAGGATGTAGATCT
>JAWWMW010076900.1:0-13399 GCA_035048345.1 Echeveria elegans
ATAAAACGGAGGGGTCTCATCTGGAAAAAGTGCTACAGATAGGGGTCTTTTTCTGTAATTGCTCCTTAAAAGTATGTTAATAAAAGTAAAATTTAAATCTAGTATTTTAAAAAGTTTTTTATTGAAATATTTGTAAAATCTGATATTACCCAAATCCACCTCATTAAAATATTTTTTATAAGAATTATCAAATAAAAATATTTTATTTTAAAATTTTGTAAAAATACCCAAAAACGTTAAGAATTCAAAACTTCCAAAAAACAAATATGATAAATCTACTTTTTCAATTTTAATTTTAATAAAAAATCAACTTCAAAAATTTGCATATATTTGTTTTGATGAATTCGCACATGTTTTCATGAATTTTTTTATTTGTTTGTTGATTTTTTTATGAATTTCATATATAAATATTAGTAGAAACTCAAATTTTTATGTAAAACTTCATAAAAATAGTACAAAAAGACAAAAAAAATATGAAAATATGAAGAAAAAATTAATAAAATTAATATATAATATTCACCATTTTATATAAAATATGTATAATTTTGATAAAGTTTCAAAATATTAAAATAAATTAAAACATAAAATGGTCATAATGCATATTTTTATAATAAAACTAAAACTTAATGAGTGGATTTTTCATATTTTTTGAAGTTTTGAATTTAAAGTATATTTTGGTATTTTTATATTTTTTTGAAACAAAATATTAATATTTTTAATGAAATTGTTCGCGATTGATGATTTTTTGTTAGATTTTTTTAATCTGTGACTCTTGTTGTGAAAATATTTTATTGGGTGTATCTGGGTAATATTAGATATTACTGGCGATTTCTATTAAAACTCATATTTTACAAGTGATTTCCGATGAAAAATCCACTTTAAAATGTAGGAATGTTTTTCCATACTAGGCTTATGCAATACAAATTACAAAAGTGGTGAGATGGGATCATCCTGTCTAACACCCCTTCTGGCCTTCAGTATCTTCGTCGGTGTGCCATTAATGGAATATCGAAAGGAGATCATTTCAATGTTAACATAAATGTTGGCCTTAGACACTATATTTTCTAAGACTATTATCCTAGCCTTAATATTAATCATGTAAGAAATCATAATGTCTCCTATCAAGATCTTAAAGAGCTAAGTCAAGTTTCCCAATTCAAAATTCTCTAACCTAATATGTCAAACAAGTTTATCTTAACTAGCAGTGGCGGAGCCAGGTGGGGTCGGGACGTCGTTTTGGTATTTAATTGAACGACATCGTTTCCTTAAACACCAAAACGCCGTCGTTTAGGTCAAAAATCAAAACAAAAAAAAATAAACGGGCTGCTTAAAATAAACCGGAGAGCAGACGCCGCGAGCGGAGACGGGACGGGAGACCTTCGGCTCGGCTTGGAACGTTCGGCGGGGGCGACACAGAGACGACGCGAGCGGCGAGGACGAATCGGCGATGATCGGAGATGACGCGAGCGGCAAGCGCAGTTGGACCGAGCGGCGCCCGGCGAGCACAGTTCTAAGGTTAGGGTTTCGTAATTTTTTTTGCAATTTTTTTTGATATTGATTTCATGATTTGAGTTGTTATATGAGTTTATATGATGTTGAATTTATCATTCGATTTTGTTGTACTGTCCCAACAATTTTTTTGAGGGCGTTGCCCCCAAACCCCATTAGAAATCCGACCCCACGCCAGAAATTTTCTGGCTCCGCCCGTGGGGTGGATATCATTATTGGAAATAGATTGCCCAAACATGGCATTCATATGAGCTTTTGAAGCTCTGCTGCTTGTTGATGGTGAAAGTGGAAGAAGATTTTGCGCCAGTGTATATATAGAACCTGAAATGGACTTCTAGGAAGTTGGATTGATCCTCTTTGCAGTGGGAGAGGAACTTACGACTACTGGTGTGAAGTAGTTCATGGCCAGAACTTCGTACCTTTAACTGAGCTATACTACCATGAGGAGGGTTATTTTTTTTTTTATTATTTATAAGAATTTACACGAGGATTTCCCAGACGATCACTCATCCTGATGGATTATTTTATTGTTAGATTCACATTTGTTGTTGATTAAGAAGAGGTACTTCAAAATGGCCCATAAACAAATTTTCCATCCTATATATGTGCGAAAATGGTCCCTTGAGTTTGTGATGAAGGATGACCAGATGTGTGTCATGCCTGTTTGGGTTAAGTTTCCGAGATTGCCTTTGCAACTATGGGGTAAACTCGGTCTAAGTAAGATTGCGAGTGGTATAGCTGTAGGTAGACCTGTGATGACAGATGAATGCACTACCAAGAAGTTGCGTATTTCTTATACAAGAGTCCTCATAGAAGTAGTAGATGCAACACACGAAAGGCGTGACGGGTGACACAATTAATATTAACAATGCGAATGGAAGAAAAAAAAACTGGTCCGGTGGGTATACAGACCAGTTTTGTATGAAATGTCAAACTCTGCTACAAAGATGTAAAAGGCATATATATATTTTTTTTGCAATTAAACTCTGGTTCGTTTTCACTTTTAATAAGTACCGCACTTGACCCGTAATCATACTTTTAGTAATATTAAGGCTCTATTTGATTGCGTGAAAAAAATAAAATTTTAAAAAATGTTTTTTTTCATTAAAAAATTATAAAGAAAATTTAATCTCATTTTACATATTTTTTTCAATTTTTACCTTACAACAAAACACATATTTCATTTTCACTCAAAATTTTTCTTTAATTTTTCATTTCCTTTCCTACTTGGAGGTCCTTCACTTATGATTAAAACAATTAACTCCCCTTCCTCCTCAGCATCAGCAATGTTATCAGCATACCACATCGTCGTCACCGGCGCTCGGAACTGCATATCACACGCGTGAAGTAGAAAAATCGTGAAAAAGTCGGAGTACGAACTTTAAGGCTTTTTTAAAAGTCCGTCGATTGAAGATGAACCGATGATAGAATAGCGTCCTGAGGTGCTGAAAACTGATCGAACCAGTTTAGTAGAAAAAAAAAACGAGTCTCCGCGTCGCAGCGACTCATCTGCCTCGAGCTCCGTTCCCGATTTGGGTTCCTTCGCTCTGCACTCAGTTTTGTCGTCTTCTCCAACTCTGAATTCAACCCTAGTTGGATTGAACACTGTTTTGTGTTTATGCAGACTGCTTACATTCCCTGGACTTGGCTTGTTGAAGGTCGGATTCGACCGACACTTGACATTGTGTATGTTTACTTGAGGAGGGATATTAGGTTACGCTACGGCCTACGCTGAATTCAATTGCCTTTGCCGGATGATCTGGATCAGGAGTAGATTTTCCGGTTACGAATGTTTCATTTTTCCTGTTTTATTGGGGACATGTGGCAGGATTGGTGATTGCTTCTCTTGATATGAGGAGGATGGAAAGATGGGAACTTGCGCAATTGTTTGATGTGTTGAATGTTTTGCAGGTTATGAGGCTTTTGGGGACCAGAGGACATTATACTTTGATTTAGCCGTTGGTGTTGGGGCTGGGATGTTGTTTGTTTCGCTTGGTGGGAAGTATGAGAGTCGAAGAAGAGTATCAGGTTTCGGTGGCTGATGACCCTGATGGGTTGGTGAATTAATAGTTGATTGGGAAAATGTTTTTGGTTAAATTGCAAGCTTTTTCATCTATTATTGGCTTGGTTTGATAAAAATGTTGGATCTTTCTTAACATTATCAGTTCATTGTTAGTGTTTTGTTCATATGAGTTATCCATAGTCTCTTTTGCTCATGCATAGAGGTGGCAAATTGGATCATTTATATAAATGGTCCATTAAAAATTCATTTACAATCCATTAACTATTTATTTACAATCTATTTACAATCCATTTAAATATTATTTTACTAAATGGTACATAAATGGTCTATTAAAAAATTCATTTACAATCCATTGTTCTCTTTTCTTTTCTTTTTGCATTCACATTGTCTTTGTCACACTCGGTGAAACAATGTTGTGATAGCCATTTTGGACATATAAGTATTAATATGTTCAGGAAAAAAAAATTAAATGGGTTAAATGGTCTAGACCATTTAATCCAATCCGTTTAATCCATTTATATTAAATGGATTAAATGGTCTAGATCATTTAAAATCCAATCCGTTTAAAATCCATCAAAAAAACCACCCAATTCATCCATTTGCCACCTCTGACTCATGGGTTTTAACGTGTACCATGCGTGCAAATCAGTTGCAAAAAAGGTTTGAATTGGGGTGTAATTGAATTTCCATGTAGCGTCATTAAGAAGGCTTAGGAATACGAGAATGTTTTTAAGCTGTCACTAGTGTGCTAGGCTAGCCAGGGTGGATAGAATCGGAGATGACGACGATGTGGTATGTTGATGACACAATGCTGATGCTGAGAAGACAACGATGGCGTGATTCATCGGGAGAATGGGAAGGGGAGTTAATTGTTTTAATCAAAAAGAAAGGGGTCAATTGTCGTTAATTGTGACGAAGCGGTGTCGAATTGTTTACGGCGAAAATGAGCGGGTGTTTAAGTGTGAAAACAAAACGGAAGGATGTCATCTAGAAAAAATACTACATATGAGGATATTTTTATGTAATTAATCCTAAAAAGAAAGGGAAACTTTGTAGCAGATATAGGAATTCCTCCAGCTGAGCCTCTTGGAATTGAGAAATGACAGTATTGTGCCGTTACTGAAAAGCGGGTTATCTGAAAGGTGGAGGTACTAGTGGGAAGAGTTTGGATACCTCATATGATAAAGTGACATGATAATCACCTGGAATGCTGGGGGGCTGACATGTTGAGATCTGCTCCCATCTCAAGAACATGGGTTGTGCTTGTGTGGCATTACTAGAAACTAGAATAAAGTAGCAAAACCTGGAGTAGTGTAGACAGTTATGACAAACATTAGACAAAGCATCCGTCTTTCGAAATTTCTTGCAAATTCAGTGTTTTCGATTCGAATGTCTCCATTCGATTCCCACAAACTTTCCAACGTTTCACACTCAATTTTTCATCATCTACGATGCTCTTCTTTTCGAAAGTTAAGAAATAGGGGAATGAGTTTTAGCAACAAATGAGTCAGTTTTAGCACGACAGTTGCGTCACAAAATGGATGTGTTTTACCGACGACTGTTAAAGTTTCATCGCTGAATGAGTTATGGGTGGAAAGGAGGCCATAAGATTTTAGCGACGACGGTTAAAGTTTCGTCGCTGAATGAATGATGGGTGAAAAAGAGGTCATTAGGTTTTAGCAACAACTGTTATAGTTTCGTCGCTGAGTTGGGAGGTCATAAGGTTTTATCGATGACTGTTAAAGTTTCATCGCTGAATGGGGAGGTCATAAGGTTTTAGCTAGCGATGACTGTTAAAGTTTCGTTTCTGAAAATGAGGTTATAAGGTTTTAGCGACAACTAATTGAGTTTTAGCGACTATAAATTTTGTTGCTGATTGTGTGGTTGAGGATCTGTATTCTATTATATATATAGATAATAATGGTATGATCTGGATACTATGGGAGTCTAGGACCATAATAGAGTATCTTTCCAGTTTTGTAGTTCATCAACAAAATACATGCATTGTACATATTGTATGTAATGCGCTGAAGAACGGGAATTATGTCATTTAAATCTCTAACTTTTCAGTTTTGCCCATTTAAATCCTCAACTTAGTTTTGCTCGTTTAAATCCTCAACTTCTTAATTGACTTTCAAAAAAAATTTAAGTTTATATTGACTTTGTCATTATAGGCATCAGTTGAGCATTTAGGGTTTAGGCCTATAGTGACAAAGTCAACATAAACTCAAGATTTTTTTGAAAGTCAACTAAGAAGTTGAGGATTTAAATGAGCAAAACTGAGTTGAAGATTTAAATGGACAAAACTGAAAAGTTTGGAATTTAAATGACAGTTTTCCCGCTGAAAAACTAGATGGAACGTTTATATGTTGGTTTACAACAATATATTCGATCAATCAAGTGAAAGAAAAGAGAGGCCTCTGGGATGATATTCAACAGTAATCTAATACTAGCCAGGAGGCATGGTGCCTCGGAGGGGATTTTAATAATGTACTAACTACTTGTCAAACAGGCACAAACATGGTGTAATTTACTCACGCATTGATCATGCGCTTCGGAACCTGAAGTGGTTTATGCAATACGATCAGTGCAATATAGAGCTATTAGATCCGTATTTATCTGATCATTGTGTTAGTGTAAGTCCTAGCTCCAATGCATTGGAATCTGTGATTATTATTAAGTTAATAAATGAACTAAGACATAGATTTTATCATACACATTTTCTTGTGCATGATACTTGATGAAACTATTCATGAATGAATGTTCTGTCTAAATTATTATCCTGTAAGTAAGATACTTAGTTGTTTAAAGAATATTATTCTAAAATTCCTAGTCAATCATTTATCTTACTAATCATTCTGACATGAGTGAACATAGATACATATAGGATATGTATTGGAATACGATGCACTATAAGAAACACTACATGGTAGTCTAAGTCATAAGTGATTCTCTTGTAGATCTTATATGGATTCTTCGACTGAAAGTCTTTATGAACTTAGATAGTTTAGTGCATGCTTTGACTTACACCAAACGTGATCCATAAAAGGGTTGCAAGTATGGGTATGATTGGGTATGCATTAACTATGCTAGAGTTGCATGAAAGGAGCGAAGGAATTGCATACTCTCGTAGAGAGAGAAGGATACCTCCCGCCACTTGATATATTTATATTGGAAAGTGTATGCGCATACCCATGTTGAATGAGTGCTCATTGACATGAAGCTTACAATATCAAATTATGGTTAACAACACAAATAGTTAGCAATAATAAGGATTGACAAGAACCATGCCTTATGCTAATTACGGTATCTAGCGTACAAAGAATCATATGAGAAGCTATCTATGGCTATGATCAAGTATGATGATCATAATCTTTTTTGGATATTATTAGGTTTGAAATAACACTTGATAGACTAGTTTAGTCTATTCCCAGAGTTGATCTGCCTACAGGATCGCACATACAAGTTTTTGAAGCTAAAGGGTAAAACTGTCTTTTTCCCGGCGACCTAGATTATGGTCCAAATGTTTCGGCACAATTAATGGAATGTGTGAGCATAATTATGGTGAAGCTTCATGATCAATAAATAATAAGAAAAAATGAATTTCTATTTTTTAGAAATAAGTGGTCGTTATTTCCACACAAAAAAGGGTTTAATTATCAAATAAGGAGTTCAAATATTTAGATTAACTCTCCTTATTTTTAGCCATGATTTTTTACTAATTCATGTAAATCAATTCTTGATTGACTTGATTTGATAAGGATAAAATCAACTACTCTTTATCGACAAGGATTATGACTTATGCCCTATAAAAAGGCTTGTATGCAAGTTGATTTTGCACGCCATTCCATCATCCCTGAGCATGAAATTTTGATCATCTAAATACTCATTATTTCTGGTTTTCAAAGGTTGAAAATATAGCTCAAATCTGAAACACACGAGAGGGAATTTTGTGAGACTAGTCTAGTCGGTTTCAAGACATCCTTGCTTCGGATTTTGTGTGTGTATGTGTGTGTGTGATAGTAGAGGGGAGTCATCTTTTGGCAGTCCTACACGCTTATTTCGAGTCTTGATCAGCATTTGAATCAAGAGGTTACTCATTCCATTCGAAAGAAAAAAGCTCGATCATCAAAGGTATGAAAATCGAAACCCTAAAACTGTTTCTATATTGATTGCTATTTCGATCTTATAATGTTTTGTATGAAAATTCTTGTTTTCCGCCCTTGACATGAATTGATTAACTTCATACGCAACCTAACAAGAAACTCGATCGAGTGAAAGTCGTGCTCGATCGAGTGAGAAGTTGTACTTGACCCAGTTTGTAATCGACCGAAATCCAACTCGAGCAACTCAAAAAAGACTGAATTATTCAATCATAAAAGAGCATTTCAATAGAAGATTTAAGTGAAGAAGCCAATGGACTTGAAGCAGTATGGTGATAATCAAGGTTGTCAAATACTAGTATTAAAACTACGTTTTTACTGAATTTACGTATCTAGATGTCGATTTCGTATTAAACCGGAGATAGAAACGATTTTTGGTAAAATCGAACTCTGAACCGATTTTACGTGCATTTTACCGATTTTACGTATCTAGGTGTCGATTTCGTTTTTACTGCATCTACCTAAATCTTCATGAAAAAAACAAACATAAAACAAAATTTAAAAAAATTAAAACTAAAAAGGGTCATAACCCATTATATTGAAATAACACACATCACTTAAAATACTAAAAGAAAAACACAGACGAAGACAAAAAGAAAAACACCTCAATCGAAAACGAAAAACCCTAGTCGCTAGTCGTCATGTTCCTGCAAGTCGAGTGTTGAGCTTGACTTGTAGCTCTTCTGGATGCGAGCGTAATTGGAATGCTTTTGAAAGAACTTAGGTCTTAATATTGAAGATGTTCCATCCTCTGAAGACAAATTGAATGAAGACAGAGACGCCGATGAAAATGTTTTTGAAACATTTAATTTTTGATATTTTGAAATTTGAATTCTGAACCTTTTGTAAGAAAGTTTTTTTTTTCATGAACTTTATGTTTTGAACTTGAAACTTTGACAATTTTTGAAAGTGAATTTTTTTTGAAAGTCATGAGCTGGTTAGGAACAGGAAATTATTTATATGTCGATATGTCATCATATTATATAATTTTATTATAAGGTAAAATCGACGTATCGTATCTACGTATCGAATTTATCCATATAAAACGAGTCAACGTAGAAATTAGTATTTGACAACCTTGGTTTTAGGATTAGGAATGAGGTTGGTGGTCTAATCTAATTGAGTTTGATGTGTACGTTTGCATAGTGTATATGTGAATCATTTAGTAATTGATTACGACTTGTTTATTTATTCAGCTAAACCTTATCAACTAGCACTAGCACTAGCACTAGCACTAGCACTAGCACTAGTGTAGTGGTGTGTTACATGTAAACAGCACAGTCGTCTACAATCATCCACTTCTTAGCTAATACAATTATTGAAGAAAATAGTAAAAATTTTATTGAAGAAAATAGCAACATTTTTTTTAGTGTTTTCCATATTTGATGTTGATGTTGGGAATGTGATATGAGTGAAATGGTCAACTTTGGTCCAGCTTAGTTGACTTAACATGCTTACATTTGCGCGTTTTGTTTTGTTTTGTTCAATTTCCAGCCGCCCACAGTTATTATCAGATTGAAACAACAGAGTCGTTTTGATCCATACGCTAAAATATGTAGTAAAATTTAAAAAATCGTACAATTGGAAAAAAATCGTAAAATTATATTTATGAATATTATCGTAAAATTAAATTTTAAAATTATATGGTTATAAGACGTGACTGCAAATGACAACTCGATAATTGGAATCTAAATCTTCGAAAAATAATGTGTCTTCAAGTTATATCATTCACGTTGGTTTCAGAAAAACCTAAAAGGAAATGGATATGAAAGGCACTACTAATCGCACCCCTCACTCCACCACACCCTTATGGTTTCGAAAATGTTTTTTTTTAAAATTTCACATAAATATATCTATCTAAATTACACTTAATCAGTCCCGAATTATTGTGCATATGGTTTTGAAATATTTAAAAAAAATTATTAAAATGGCAATTTGAGGGCCTAAACGACCCCGAATCAATTCGGGACAGCATGAGTCATGAGCAAAGCTGAGGATTTGTGTTCCCAGGGCCGTTTCGCATGTGTCGACCAAATTTCAGCTCAAACGGACACCGCATTGGATTTTTGCGGCCAAATGATCGATTGGACAATAGGCTCCGATTTTTAGAAAATCGAAGCCTATTGTTCAGACATTACACTCCGATTTTTATAAAACCGGAGCCTATTGTTCAGACATTACGCTCCGGTTTTCTAAAAATCGGAGCCTAATGTCTAAAAATTATGTAAATACAAAGTTAAAAAAATTTTGGTGTCCAAATGATACAAAATTAATCTCTATCTATATATCTCGAAAAATAAAAAATATTGGTATGATTTTTATAAATCTATTTTTTAGTATTAATGGATTTAAATAGCAAATTTGAAATATATAAGAAAGGACAATTCAGTAATTTTATACATATGTTTTTTTGTCGTAGGGTGCGATTATCAGCTCCCATATGAAATTGGAGTCACTTTTTTGACATTTTATTACTTTTCGTTTTCTCTAACAAAATACATAAACAGTAAAGTTTTTTTTTTTTTGGGCTGAAGATGATGATGACAAAGTGATTCTGATTATTGACAATGGGCCGACTACGAGACCCATTCCCATATACCGCTAACCCTTACTGCGTCGTTTCATCCCCTGCATTAAAATGGAAAACAACGCTTCCCGTTCCGAAGCAACGATGCTGACCTGTCGAGATCCCGTTCCGAACGCCAACCGCCGCAGCTGGATCTTCGATCACCGGTCATTTCATTTCTTTGCAACCCCTTTTCTTTATTGTCCTTGAATTTTGTTGTTGGTTGGTGTCGATTCTGATTGCGAAGTCTGAGTAGCTAGGACTGGTTTATCGAGGGAAGTCTGTTTATGCAGCTACTGGAAGTGAATTTTATGCAGGGATTGCTCCTTCAAATCAGCAGGGTAAAGATCAAAGACGATTTGATTCGATGTCACACTTTTCTAAATCAACTCTCACCCTATGAGCCTTGGGGACTCCATGAAATTTAAGATGAGATAAGTATTGATTACTATATAAAACACACTAAAACTATGTGTTTGTACTTTGTAACACCTTGGAAATCTGTATTTTTCGATGTTTTCCAAAGTACAAGATTCTTCTATTTTATCCCACTAGAAAAACAGTTACAAGTTGGTTTTCCTGTTAATTGAGGAAGTGGACAGTTATGGACAATTCCTGCTGAGTGGGGAGTTACTGGCATGGTGAGTAGTGTCCCTTAACAGTTTCCTGCCAATTTTTTTTCCAGCCATATCTACATAGGATTAGACGAAGTCCCAAACACGATCTTATCAATTAGCACACTATATGATATACATCATATTGTGACAATCATAAAATCGTTTAAATCACAACAATCCATCGCTTAAGTGCATTTTAAAGTAATTTACGCATACGTGAAAATGTCCGATTGAATTTCCCCGTAGTGTGCCATTTTAAGCACCTGAATATGAATGGTGTCCATAAGATGAGCCATCAAATCACTCCTGAATGCCTGGAGATAACACACAAGCTATACGACAATTTTAGAAGTTTAAGAGTGGTCAAAAGCCCTTAATACATATCTATGAATGAGTGTATTTGAAGCTTTACCCGTAGCTTCATGCACACACAGGTAATTTCTTTCGTAAGGGAGGTTTCCTGATCGTGTACCAACAAAATAATTTTTCAAAGAAGCTATTAAGAAATATTCAACCTCAACACGTGCGTCAGAGCATAACTTGAGGGATAATATCATCTCTTCAATTTGAGCAAATGAGTTTGTGCCAAATGAAATTCTATCGCAACGGTTAGTTGATAGGAGTTGGGTGTCCCACCCCTAGAAGACTATTCGGTTACCAGACCCCCTCCATGCCTGGAAAAATTGCCGAGTACTGCCGTCAAGCAGCTGGAATCGACGCAGCCCGCTCTCCGCCCTGCGCCGCAACTTCGCCTTCGTCGTCTTCTCCCCGTTCGTTCGTTTGGTGTTTTTTTTTTAAAAATTTAGTAACAAAACGACGTCGTCGTTCCATTAAACAGCGAACAACGTCATTTTGTTACTAAATTAAAAAACGAACGACGGGAAAGGAGAACTTGCGGGCGACAGGGCGAGCGACCGAGACTCCGAGAGCTTACGGGCGAACGGGAACGGGAGCGGGACGCCGGCGCGAGGAGCCAATCTGGACGAGACTCGATTTTGATATGTAGGTTTGGTAAATTTTTCAGCGACAGCCAGAGAGTGAAGAGTGAATTGTAGTATGTGAAGGTTAGGACTTAGGGTTTCTGGTTTCATAGTTTTTTTTGGTAAAATTTTATTTTTTGGATATTGATATCATGATTTGTGGTGTTAGATGAGTTTGGTGAATTTATCATTTCGAATTTCAATTGTTTTTGAATTGAAGAATGTTTATACAGTTTTATGAGTTTGTTTTGATTTATAAATGAAGACATTATCATATCGATTTTGTTTAAATCATTTTAATTTTGAAATGAAGAATGTTTATGCGGTTTCATTTGTTTTGTTTCTCGTTTCATAGTTTTTTTTTTTGAACTGAATCATATATTAATTTGTACTGTGCAAAAAAAATCCGGGGCGCTGCTCCCGAATCCCTTGTATTTTCGACCTTCGTCAGAAAATTCCTGCCTCCGCCCCTATTTTTAATACCACCATTAAAAGTAGACCTAGTCTGGTATGGAATGAACTTATAATCACGGAATTGACTCGATCACTCTTTGCTCCGAACGAATTTTTTTTTGAATGACTCGATCATGGAATGAATGCACACTTCCCAGTTCCCTTTTCTAGCAACAGAAGACAAGTTCCTGCGCCGCTTTATCCTGAAAGGAAAATTTGCTTTGTTTCTCTGGGCGTTAGGGTCGTTGGTGACCAAGAGGGTCTACTTGGAGACGTGGGATCTCAGTAGGAAATGCGAATGTTGCTTAAACATACACTTTGTTAGTGAATTAGAGTGTAAATAGTGATGTATGCGTACAAATTAAGATTATGTATAGAGTGGGCCATGCCACCAATTATCTGTTAGTAATGATGGGCCAACTACGAGGCTCGAAATTCCTCCTACCACTTCTTAAAGTGGCAAAAACAACGCTTCCAATTTTCAAGCAACTATGCTAACTTGTCGACATCCCACCTCTGTGGGGCTTCGGTTTCGAGCGCCCACCGCCGCAGCTGGCATCTCAATCACCGGTCAGTTCATTTCTTTACAACCCCTTTTGATATTTTCAGTGAATTTGAGCAGTTTTGCCATTGCAATTATGATTTACTCCCGGTCATCATTTTGGTTTGGACACAAATTTAAAAATAAAAAAAGTTATGTGAGATAGAAATAGGTAAGAGAAAGAATGAAAAGTAAATAGATTGGAGAGAAAGTGTGTTTGTGAGAGTAGAAAATATTATATTTTAGTAAATATTATATTGGAAAGAGAGTGTATTTTCAAACTTTCAACTTTCATACACAAACACATACTTAGTTCAATATGAAAATATAGTTTAATAAAAAATATAAATACATATATTTAATAAATATAGTTCGATATAAATACGTATATTTATAAATATGAAAATAAATTCTATATATTTGATAAATTATAATATTTGAATATTTGAATTTTAAAATATAGTTCAATAAAAAAATATAAATATGTATATTTAATAATAAATTTATTTATTAAATTTGATTTATAATAAATTTTAATAATTAATTA
>JAWWMW010076925.1:0-13398 GCA_035048345.1 Echeveria elegans
TACTGTTCCAAGCCACAAGAGAGCCCAGTCCTAGAAACCAGCACACCACCATTCCTGCAAAATGTCCCTAGATATTTTCCAACAAGACAGCTAATCAGAATTCTAACCAGAACAAGCCGGAACAGTTAGCGGTCCGCTAAGGCATACCTTAAGCTTAGCTCCAGCAGAGGACTCATCTGCGAAAGTACCCATTTTCGGACTGCCCTTCCCACAGCGGAGCAATCAAGAAATGAAAACTGAAATACAAAGATTGTACCAACTGTTCTATTTATCCTAGTGACACAGATCTGAAAACAATAAAAATGGTACACGGAATCTGAAAAGAATATGAATAGAATCTTCAGATGAACATTATCTTTGGGAGGGAGGGAGGGAGGACGGAGGACAACGCTTAAATAAGTATGAACACAAAAGATTTACAGATGAGCAAATAAAAAAAATAAATCAAAGAGTCCAAAATAGAAGCAGAATCAATCCAAAATAGTTCGGCTGAGAAGTAGGGGGGAATCTTTTAATAGAAAAAAAAAACAGCCGTATTAATTAACCTTAAAATGACATGTTTTATGTGAATCTTTTATGCCCAATATATTCTGATTATGTGAATCTTACTAGGAAACTTGAAACAGAGTAAATATATTTTCTGAGGTGATGCAATTAAATATTCGATTTAAATTACATATGCTGCTTTTAATGAAAACAAAACATAAACTACTACTCAAAATTGGAAAGTTGATCCTGAAAACTAAAAAGAGAAAAAAGATTACTTCAAGATAAAAAGAAACGAAACTAATACAAAATCGCAGAAACAAGACTGATCTCTATGAGATTTTGACTTTTTGTGGTTTGAAATTTGACCATTCATGACGTACATATCTTTTTAAAATGATAGAGTGTTAATGCAGAGTTGCGGACAGACTATATTAAAAGAAAAATTGATGAGAAATGTAAAAATAGTACTTATAAAATAGAGAAATAGAATGAACCTGTTTTCAATGTGATAAGGAAATGCAGAAGAGTTAAGTATCCAGCAAATCCTGAAAGTTAGACTAGCACCAAAATAGTAGGAGTAACTTTAACATCAAAATGGCTCATCCAATCCTCATATAGACTAATTAATAATAGAGAATTAGAGCCCATGTTTCAATTGGTGAAAGTTAGACTAGCACCAAAGTAACACATACGATTTCTGCGTAAAAAAATCCCAGTATGAAGATGAATGTAATGTTTGCTTGACACTAGTAATTTTCTTGAAAACATTGGGAAAATACAATCAAATTGGCACCATAAAATACAATACAATCGTCTTCTACTCGGCTCTCTCCAGATCAATACATCAATATCACTGACACCACAACAACCTAATGACAAACACAGACAACTATTCTAGGAACTCAATATCATTTCACATCTGTCGAGTGTGAGTTTTAAATTTCAAGTGTGAGTATGATATTTGCACAAGTATGAACTCGAAGACGGGACTTACATACGGGCTACTAAACTAATAGTCTAAAATAGAAGCAGATTCAGTCGGAAATAGCCTTATAGAATAACTTCAGAAAATATCCTGTGAATCTTTCAAAGAAATCTCAAAAAGTTGAAACGCGAAAAAAATGACATTTTGACAAAATGCATGAACCAAATTATGACAAGTCGCTCTGCACAAATTCCACAAGTGCACCGATTCGGATGATATCTATAACAGAATAACAATAAGGATAAATGAAAACAAAATACGCTATGTAAATATTGGCATGAATATATTCTTTGATTAAATTTAATTCTTGCGGATACTTTTTTTACACTACATATTGTAAAAAGTTTCCGAAGTTTAATAATCTTAGGCTCCGTTTGGTTGCGAGGAAAAAGAAGAGGAAATGAAAATTTTGAGTAAAAATGAAATTATGTGTTTGGTTGTAAGGGAAAAAAATGTAAAAAATAGACAAATTGAGATCAAATTTTCCTTACAACTTTCTCATGAGAAAATCGTTTTTCTTTAAATCTTTTTTTCCTCACTTTTTTCTGTAACCAAACGGAGCCTAACGCCCCGTTTGGTTGCGAAAAAAATGGTGAGGAAAGGAAAAATTAAAGAAAATCGATTTTCTCATGAGAAAGTTGTAAGGAAAATTTGATCCCAATTTGTTTATTTTTTTTACATTTTTTCCCCCTTACAACCAAAGACATAATTTCATTTTTACTCAAAATTTTCCTTTCCTCTTCTTTTTCCTCGCAACCAAACTGAGCCTAAAGGTTCATGAATATTACAATCTTATTTGTATCCTACAAAAGAGATGAAATAGGACACTCAAATATTAGGGTCTAGAACAACCAGTCTCTCGACAACTTCTGTTCACCATAGGCCTCCCCACCAAATACCCCTTATTAATTTCTTCAGCCTTACCAGTCAACCGCTGCACCACTTCCTTGAAGCTCCTCTCATCAGTTTCGATGTATTCAGTGTCTATATATGATCACTATCTTCACTTCCTTATCAGAGACCTTGTACATATATTTTGCTTCTGAAAATTTACTTGGAATAAATGCTGACACTTGCAAGCTTTCTAGTAAGTTTTTGGCTAAATCGTTTTCTTTTTGTAATCTCATTTCGGGCAACGGTGCTTGTATATATTAAGCATTGAGGCCCGGGATTCGAAAACGTGTGAAGGAAAGAAGGTAGGGATTTCTTGCAGAGCAGGGCATAGATTTGAAATTTAGATTCAGAGAAAGGGAGTTCCTGGAAGGTATTAGAAACTGACCGTTGTCTTTTTGTTTTCTGGGAAAAAGGGAGTGCTGAACAACTCAAGCTAACAAGACTCAAGTCTTTTCTTGTATTGTATTGTATACATAATCCATTAAATTAACAGTCTTGATCAGGTCAGAATAAAAGGATTCTTGATACGTAACACCCAATCTACAGAAGCATATAAACATTTATAGGAAGGTGAGACAAGGTCAAGCATTTCATTGTTGCGGGGTGTGATGGAAAGTCTAGATTTCTTAACATCAGACACGCAAATGACGGATAGGAAAAGGAAGTTTTTGTCGATAACCTGGGGAATAAATTAAAGGTCCTAAAAAATTCAACTGAGCAGGATCATCAAGAAGACTCTTGGTTTCTGAAACGATAAGTTTAAAACATGTTTTTGAATATCTGAAGCACTAGATCCATTATGGATGAATCATGGACGCGCTGATCTACTGCTGCATTGTTGGGCGAGCAACTTGTGGCCTCACTGGAGTCTTGGAAGGACTGACCCTGCATAAGCACCAGCGTGTTCGTTTAATTGGTTTTGGTATTAATGCATTTGAATTCAATCTGTTAAATGGTCATGTTGGTACCTAATTGGTTGAGATCCCAAGACCATTCCACTGCAGTTGAGTGCGTTAATGGCACTTTCAGCCTGTGAAAAAATTGTTAGCTTCAAATTTTCACTTATGCAAAGCAATACGAAACAAGAACAACATGCCCATTATTTCTAAGAATGTGTGCACTGACGTTACTATGTTGCACTTACATATTCTGAGCACAAAAGTTAAAAGGATATTTTGTCAATAAACAAGCGCTATAAACTCTGAACTAGCAGAAATTTGAACTTATTAGAAGGAAACTAAAAATCCCAACACAGAATCATTGCAAATACCAACACCGCGTGGGTTTCAACCTGGAACGTTTCGACATGTTTACTTATTCTCATATTTGATTTGCAAGTATTAAATTAACTGGTACTTACAATAACAAATTCGACAAAAGCTATACGGGTTGAATGCACTTGGTCTCCCAAGAGCCTCAGCCGAGAAACCTGTAAATGGACACATCATCAGTACACAGCAATGACTTTTGATAGTGAAAGATATAGTTCCCTTCTGGTTACGCTCACATCACCGCAGGTTGACTCAAAAAAAAGTTTGACATCCGCTTGAGTAATCTGCAACAAGAGACGAGTACTTACATCAATGAACAAGATACTAGTGCTCGGCCCAAAGTAACAATTTGGAGCATGATATAGATAAACACAAGAACAGTATAGCAAGCCAATTCTTAAACCTTTACATCAGTAAGTTCAGCTGAGTCATAGCTCAATAACTATACAAATGATACATATTATACTTACCTTCTTATCAATATTTGTACAATACACTGTCCGGGCACACATTTCTCTTTCATCTTCAGACTGCAATGTGAGCAGAGTTTAAAGATTTAGCTTGGGGAAAATAAAAACAGTCAGATGCAAATGTTAGATGAGCTTTTACAAATGATACAGTTGGCATGGCATACCCTGGGGAGAAATGTAGGGTTAACAGGAAGGATTGGAGTTTTTGAAGGCAGAACCTTGACCGGATAAAACCCTAACATTGTTCCACCAAGACTTAAAGCCGCTCTCGCACCATCTGGTCAAATATGCGCATGAAAACACATGATGCTGGAGAGAAAATGTCACAAAAATGTACGCAATGCCAAATTCATAGAAAGTCCAGCGTCAACCAATATAGTTGTCCAAAATTTGACTTACGCTCATCAGAAAACTCAACAAAAGCAAAGTGAAGCACAGAATGTGGATCGCCACACACACGGCAGTCAACAACCTTCAAAAAGAACATCAGAATCTGTCAGTTACTTAAGTAACGATCAATTAAATAAACATCCAATGACCCAATAACTACATATTTATGAAGTTATCAATAGATTATAATGAGTACAAGTTCGTGCAAACTGTCTCCTATGCATATATAGGTTCCTAGACAGCTAACACATGATTGCAAAGCTATCCACATGTATTATGATCATGGTTTCCCCTTAAGTAATCATGTATCACAATTCATAACAGTAACTGAAAAAGATGCTCCTTTGTTCTGAGAAAGTCACAAGGTATCAACCTCATATTCTTAAGTCAAAAACTGATCGAGTGCATTGAAATCATGAAAAACTTTACCAGCCATTGTAGTTTTCAGCGCAAACCACTCCATGAAATTCATACCGTTAACAAACACAATTTTAAGTCTTTTTTATAGTTTTGCATGACTCAGATACCGAATAAGAAAGTATTCTTTCAACCAGATCTTCGTGTTTTACATTCATTTGCTTCAACTAAGTTGATATTTTGGGCAAACACGTGAGCAAATGGTCACCAAGAGGGTAGCAGTCTATAGATGCATTTTCAGAGTTACAAAGAAATGGGTTAAAAACAAATGAAAGAACGTGCAGTGGCTTGAAGTCAGCTTGTTGGAAGATCAAATAACAGGGCAGGTTACAAACGACTTTGCATTCAATAGGATCTTAGTTCTTAGATGTTCAAAGTCAAAGGCAGTCACCCTAAAAGTGAATATGTCACTTCAACCCAGTCAACCCATCAAACGTCACTTCAACAAATGTCGCAGTCGCCTCATCATTAATAGTAACTTTCCACTCGATCGAACTAAATTGACCATCTACTTTCTAAGCGAAATATAAAAATTTCTTAAAGGGTGGGTTCAACGCAGCTGAAGGCAAGAAGATCACAACACTGCCCATGAATTGCATAAAATCAGAAATTGACAACAGTGTTACTTACTTGTCCACAATTACTAAACAAAGCAGCTAGTTGTTCTTCCGTTACCTGTACATGATTCATACAATTACAAGAACACTAAAAAAATCCTTTTTTGCGGAAAGGAACCAAATTGTATGCATAACGGCTTACATGCTGATCAATATCAGACACATAGACAGTTCGCCTAATACTATCCTCTCGCTGAGCTCTATATGCTCTTCCATTCAACCTCCTCCTTCCCTGATTAGGATTATTCCTTCTCTGCAAAAATTCAACATCAAACCAATCAAAAAGGATTATCCAAAGCTATAAAATGTAAAAAAAAAAAAAAAGTATAGTAAACCAAGCTGACCGACCCTGCGATTACTGGGAAATCCATCACCAGAGGCAGCATAATAATTAGGGTTGAGAGTGAGATTAAGATTGTTGGCATCTTGCATATGCATATACATAGCAGTAGCAGTGTTGTAATTGTAAGAAGTAGGCACAAACTCTTTAGCCATAGGATTCAAATTGGATAACATATCCACCAGATTCTGCACCTCCCTTCTGAAATTCGATTTCGATTTTTCATCAGAAGACACCACCACTCCTTTGTTGTTGTTGTTCGACATCTCCGCAACGGCAGCCATCCAGAACAACACAATCAAATTCAATCGGAAAATTAGAAGTAAGGGTTTGCAAAAAAGACTCGATTTTTGTTGTTGTTATAGATTGACTCAATGATGAAGAAGATGCATAGTGAAACTGTGATGTTGAGGGGGGAGAGTGGAAGGATGAAGATGAAGATGGAGAAGAAAGGTGTGTGTTTGTGTTGTGGGGTTTTGGGATGGGGAATCGAAGAATGGGGACCACACCAGTAGCAGCAGCACAACTTACATATGTACCACACAGTTTGTTGGGTTGTGTTATGTGTGTGTGTTGAATTAAGACAGCACGGCGGCAGGTGGTGCAGTGCAGTGGGGTTAGTTTCTTTCTTTCTTTCTTTCTTTCTTTCTTTCTTTCTTTCTTTTCTCAGCTATTGTTCATCGGATAAAGCGAGCATACCACACAGTGCAGTGGGGTTTTGAATAAAATGCTGCCTATTTTTCCTTTTTGTTTTCTTATGGTTTTAATGACATAATGTTTTTTTTTTTATAAGTAAGGGTTCGGCCATGAATCATTAGGTCTATGGTCTGACCTCCACTATATTCATTTTTTTTTTCATTAGAAAGGTTTGTTCATTTCTACATGTCATATGAAGGCTTTTCTTCAGATTTCTCATTCTCTTTGATGAATGAGTTATTTTTCTTTATGATGTGGGAAGTGTGTTCGAGGCTCCGTGCTCGTAGATTGATTGAAGGATCTCGTGGATGACCACTGCTCGTGGATTGCTGAAGGTTCTCAGAATGACCAAAGACGCATAGAAGAATAATTATATTGTAATGTGTCAAAAAATATCTATATAATAATAGAATAGGGAGGGAAAGTGCATGATCGCCGATTACAATATGTGTTTTTTTGAAATACCCCTCTCTCTATTATTAATTAAAAATGTCACATTATCCTAAATCGAAAATTACAATTTTACCACTCTCTCCATCATTAATCACAAATATATCATTCAAATAAAAATTATATAACAAGCACAGTCCGGTCAGACCCATTAAATTTGAAATTTGAAAATATTAAAAATTAACATTAAAAATTAAAAAACAAAAACAATTGAAAGGTTAAAAATTAACATTAAAAATAAAAAAATAAGCAGAAAATATTTAGCATTTTTAGGTGAATCAAATGGAGACACGAGAAAAAATTTCGTTGGGACGACGGAAGCGCAGCTAGTAATGAATAATAAATATCAAGTATAATGTAATATGTATGCAATGTATTCACAAATCAAAAAAATGACATAATTTTTTTATTTGTGACTCTAGTTAACTAATTTGGATTAGTCAAAAAGGATGGTGGTCTCGGATGGAGATCCAATTACAATTAATGGTTTTCATGACCAGGGTTTCCATGATGGCTAGCTCTTATTTTCTTTCGTTTTGTGGAGTCTTTTCGTATTTCTTATTCGTAAAGGCTTGTTAGTATTCATCTTTCATGGCCGTTTGTTAATTTTTCCCTCATTTATGGAGTTGATTTGTTAAGGAGTTACACATGCATTTTGATTAGATGATACACCAAATGATGAGCATCTGTATTGTACCCAATGTAACCTACAAATACAAAAAGCTAATTTGAATTAATGTACAAAAAAAGAACTATTTTAGATTAATACCAAAAATACCAAATTCCGGTCTTCCGACGCGATTTTTGCAAGTATCTTGGATTTCATTCCCCGAAAAGCCGGCCTCCTCCCCATTTCCCAACATCCAAAATTTCCAGTTCCATTGAATTTAGAAAGTGAAGACGTGTCCGAATCGGGATCCAACTTTCATAAAGTAATTTGGACATCGAGTTATCATCTGCGAGCAGTGTGAAAGAGTGTATCATGTTGGTTGTTTGACGAAAGAAACTGTGTCGGTGATGAAGCACGAGGCATATTGACGTCGGTGGTGTGGATGTTGCAGGGATTCGACCATGGTGAGAGGGACAAATACCAATTTACCTTATCAGCCCCTCAGCCTTCGTTTCATTCATTCCTGTGTCCGGACAGATAGAGGCATCGAACGAAAAAGGGCAGGTTGCAGTAGGTGAGTCAGCTGGTATTGAATGAGTTTGGAAATCTTGGAATAATCGGTTAATATTTCAAATTACTATCTTAATTTGGAATTTGGTTACTGTTTCTCTCCTCGACTGCGGGCAATCTGTGGAAGAGTGTCAGACTATTATTTCTCTCCTCAACTGCAGCACAAACTGTGGAGGAATGAGATGTCTTTATTTCTCTCCTCTACTGCGGCACAGGCTATGGTGAGTGAGATATTGTTCATTTCTCTCCTTAATGAGTGAGTGACTTTTATTTATTGTTTATTTATTTTCATTGTTTTATTTATTTGTATTGGTCATGGAAAACGATTCCGGATCGATGATCGCTTTCCTGTAGTAATAAATATTCATAGATCGTATACATTGATTCCCTTTAATGAGATATTATAATTCAAAAAAAAAGAGATTAATACCAAAAATAATGTTCGACAGTCAGTCATTCATTCTCAATTAATCAAAGTATGTTTTGTATTAAACATCCTTATTCATTGTTTTTACACCATTATATAAATTGTTGTTCCCATAACCTCAACCACAAAATCAAAATTCACTCTCTTACTCATGGAAGCTTGTCATTATTTTCGTCGTTGGTTGTTTATGTGTAGTTTCCTCACTTGTTGAGAGGCTCGTGGCTTGTATTTTTGTCACTCGAGGATGTAATATAAGGATTCAACATGTGAAGTTTGAATGAATATAAAGGTATACGACTCACATTGATAAATATTACTCCCTCTGTCATCTTTTGTTCTTCCTATTTCTATTTTTGGTGTCCCCTTTTGTTCTTCCTATTTCCATTTCGGGCAATTCTCTTTCCTACTTTATCTCTCACTTAACACTCTCTTTCATATTTTATTCTCCACTCACTTACCTTTATATTATTTTCTCTCTCATACTATCATTATTTTTTAAATTTTGTGATAATTACCAAATGTACACAACAAATGAGGACGGAGGGAGTATGTTTTTGATACGGTAAATGAATGAAAGCCTAGCTTCTTGTGCATAAAATATTATAATGCTTACATCTAATTGTGGTAACTAGTGCATCCAACTGGCATAGTTAGGACTTCAAGTGTATGAAATAAGTGAACATAAATTAGCCTCAAAATAAAATTAACTTTACCTTGATATCCGGTTAAGATGCACGGATTGTCAGCATCCTTGTTGACGCTCAAGATTTCAGCTCGAGCTGCTAATCCGTATTGAAGGTAACTACAATCCAATAGGATGTCAAAATACAAAATAATAGCAGGCTTGATATAATAAAAGCACATTATATGATTTCAGCCCTGGGTTCTAATTTTGCTTCAACAAGTACACTCGCGTGTGGAATTATGCATATGTTGAAAAGCGGACAACAAACCTGTGAACATAGAGATAATATTTTGCCCATTTAAGGTACATTTCCTTACCATAAGTATCTTCGCCATCTGAAATGGTTGTGGCCTTGGCAGCCTCAACCTCTGAGATAGCATAAGTTAGTTCCGCCCTAAGATTTACATAAGTTTTATATTTTATATTGGTATATCTATATATATAAATGAATAGGGGATCACGGATCATGGCTGCAGGATCAATTATGCATTTTCACATTTGCCATTTGATTAAATTTTAATTAGGATTTACAATGAGAGACTGAAAATTTTATCACGGGAGCAACAAACAGAAACATGGAAGGAGAGGAGGCGACGCAGCAGCGGAAGAGCGAAGTGGAATTCGATCACCACATCCGACCGCCACTCAATTGACCAAGCACGGCGGAGGCATGATGAACATCCGCGACATTTCTCAAAACCCATCTACTCGACCCTAAGCTCAGTCAAACACCCCATCGACACCAATTCATCTTCTATTGTATAGGTAAACGTAGAGCCATGCTTCCTCAAGAATCCTCTTTCTCTCTGATTTCTTTTTCAATTAGGTTTTTGATCAGGTTTGGATTACCCCTGAATTCACTCTATCCGCCACCCCAAATTTTCGCATCTTACAGATCTTCCTTCCACCCCAAATTGTTTTCACACATTCATACACGTTCCTTCTGTTTGTTTCTTACAGAATTAGCTGGAGTAATTGTCCCCCCTCAAAACCTGTGCATTGTTAAATTGGTAAGAAAGGAGAGGGATCTTTATGGTTTTTTTCTCTCTCATGCATTGATGTTTCTCGATTTGAATTGGTTGCACTACAATTGTTTTCTTTTTGTGGTTCATCGAAAATTGATGATAATGTCCTGGGTGGGTATGTTAGGTCTTGAGTTTGTGATTGACTGTGAATGTGATGCATACCTTGGGGCCAAATTCTTCTCGAATGTTTTAAGGGTTTTGTTTGGGATTCAAATTAAACTCTTAAATCTTAATACGAAACGATAAACAATTAAAAATAGCTCTTTTTTTTAACCGTGATGGATGACTTTAAAAATGCAGCTTGATGGAATTCGCAAGAATCGTCTAAATGCTACTCTTAGGAGCTGCTATAAACCTTGAAAGATACTGATTTGTGTTAATGTTGTTTCATTGTTGCTTTGCTCCTTGAATCTTTAATTATTGATGCAAGAACACATTTTTGTTAATATGTGTTTTATTGACCTTTTCTGAATTATGCAGCCTTGATTCCGTTCGACAATACTTTTAGTCAAATTTAAACATCCTGAAGTCTTATTCTTTTATTAATCTAAAACTGTTGGGCTTGGGCATAATATTAACAGGCTTTGGAGCAGGGGAGGACTTCAGCTTGGCCAGTTTGATAAATAGTTGGATAAAGAGTGTGCTTATTTTCATGTTGTTGTATAGTTTGGACTCAAAGTTGTTAAACTGTTTGGTTGTGTGATTTTAAATGGATTGATGTTTGGGATGGATTTTGCAGGTGCAATTAAGGGTTTTGTTTGGGGTTCAAAACTCTTAAATCTTAATACGATAAACAATTAAAATAGCTCTCTTTTTTATCCGTGATAGATGACTTCAAAAATGCAGCTTGATGGAATTCACATGAATCGCATTAAGATTTAAACCTTGAAAGATACGTATTTGTGTTAATGTTAATTATTTCATTGGTGCTTTGCTCCCTGAATCTTTATTGGAGTGATGTTTGGGATGGATTTTGTATAGGCTCGCCTTCTTGGGGATGGAGCATTTATATTGTGTGATGTTAAATGGAGTGATGTTTGGGATGGATTTTGCAAGTACTTAATTGTACCTGCAGTCAAACATCCGGATTTTTCTACAGCTCAGGTTTGTTTTGAAATTCTTACCCTTTACCCGATGTCTTTTCTTTCTTTCTCAAGTCGTTGAAGCGAAGATTTTCACGCTTTGTTGTCAGATGTGTAGCTGATTTCGTGGTTGAATGTTGTTGATTTGATATCTTATGAAACCACTTTTAGTGATTTTTGAGTGCTTGATGTTAGAGAGTTGCTGAATTTAATCAATTGCGATGCATTCAGTGACGAAACAACTGTTTCCATCGCATTTCCGTCGGGACGACGGGTGCCTCCCCTTGTAAATAGATGATTGCCAATTAGGTGGTAGTCAAGTGTTTGAGCTCTTGACTTGTATCCACAAGATCAAGGGTTCAAACATCACTAATGACATGATTTCTTCCCACAATCTATATTGTGTGGACGAGTGTATATTATACCGCCTAGTATGGGCATGTTGATTATTCCCCTTACATATGGAAAGTATTGGTTGTTGAACTCTCGAGGAGCATGATTCATTTGGCTATTTGTATTGTGAAATTGTAGAAATTTGTTGGAGATTTATGGGTAGAAAAGTCACATGCGACCCGTACTTGATTTGGAATATACGTACCAATCAATGAGATTTATCTTGTACTAAAAATATGTATTATCCAATATAACCTACTATCAAAAAAAAAAGATGATGAATATATGAAATGAAGTTTGGTATGAATGATGGATGCAGGTACAGTATAATCATTTTCTTTATTATAAAAGTCAATGAAATTTTGTCTTTTTGAGTAAATAAGAAATCCTTTCTTTATTTTGTGTTATTTTTTCATTGAGATTCATTTATTTATAATTTAACTAGATGGAGACCAATTTTTAGATTCGAATCGGTCAAATACTAATGATCCAACCTTCAAAAAGTGGTATATGCCTCTTAAGCAACGCATAGCTAAAGAATACTTCGTTATGGAATCATTGCAAGGTTGTGTGAGAGACTTGGATGTATGGACATAGTTTATATAGAGTAGATATTTTAAGTTCGTGAAGTAGTTTAATAAGCGATGTGAGATAAAAGCGTTTTGGCCTTGAGTATCTTGGGCTTGAGATGGATTTTAGCAATGAATTATACAGTTTTAATGACGAAAAAATCGTCGATGTATGTGTAGTTGAGAACGCTTGGAGTATAAATGAAAGGAGTGGAACAAAGTGTTGCTTCGGGAAACTGCTAGAATCATGATGAAGACTACATGGAATATCGGGAGCGAGGCTGAGGGTACTTTTAAGGAACCTAGCTTGGTGTCCATTGAGTTGTTGTACAGAAAATTTTTACAGCTGAGCTAGGCAGCAAGCTTCTCAATCCAGAAGGCGACTAAGGGGCTGCATTAAAGCATCCTAGAAATTCATTCTACAGTAAAAAAATATCATATCCATTTTTAAAATAAGGTATCGGAATTGAATTCATTATAGGACTTATTTTGCGAAGTAAAACATCTGAGTAGCTAAAGTAAGGTAAATCAACCGAGACCTCGTTAGTAGTGACGAGCGAGAGCGGATTGGGGGTTTGAAGAAAAACAAACACGAGTTATCTAAATGTATAAGCTGGCATTCGATCGAAAACTATTGCATTCCTGCGGAGGGCGGAATTATACGCGAATAGGGAACGCTTTCTCTGGCTTTTGATTCTGGACAATTCACCCGAACTGTCCGGTAGATTCCAACATATTACTCACTCGTTCGCAACTTCGTTCTAACAAACAGCGTTTGGTAAACACTCCTAGGGAGGCTGCCATCATAATATAGTAGAAAGGGGTCCCATAACACTAATAAAACCATATAAATAGTAAGGAAGGGGACATCAGATTCTATTATATAATAGACTAGTGGGTGACCCGTCGTCCCGACGGGAATTTTCTCCATGTTTTAATTTAATTTTAATAAAGATTTCCAACGTTTCTCTCTATAATTTTATTCTTGTAATTGAAATTTTTGAATGCTACATATTTT